>QEOT01122046.1:0-20936 GCA_003123785.1 Pterocarya stenoptera | reverse complement strand
ACAACATCTAGAGTCAACGCACGCCTAGTTTTCCCTTGGAAAACAAAAGCTAGAAATGAAAACCGCGGTGGGCTAGCGTTACTGCTGGATATGGTGGAAAACAATGTCGATACCAGAAAAGTCTGTCAAAGTAGTGTTAAATGGGGTTCACAACTTCACAGCCGCACGCAATTTCTTAAGACCAATTCAGCACCAGCCCGCCATTATTGATCCCATACACGGCCGATGCATGCATATATTGAGACATTAGGCCTTAGGAGGGACCCCCGTTCTAGTGCTTACAGAGGATGGTTTTTCAAGCAATAAACAATCAATAGTTGAATCCAGCTGCCTTTTGGTTTCTGACTCTCTCCCTCAAACTTTTCAGAGTTTTGTTGCACTTCACACCTCCAAATTCAAAAAACTGACACATCAATTTGCAATATAAGTTTCATTTACAAATTCATACTTTAAGAGTGTTTTTTATAGGATGTAAGCGGCGGGTGAATAGTGACTGATGAGAAGAATTTTTCTTTTTTAAACATCCGGGTTTGAGGCACTTCTACAAGCATGATATGATTCCACTCAGATCAAGTCATTATTAGACGTCTGATCAATTATGCTAAGAGGATAATTTCATTTCAACATGAAATTAAAAGCCTGTCTTTTTTGTGTGTCTAATCATTAATGTGATATGGTTTTTTTTAGCTTAAAACTTTGTCAATATGGTTGGTAGCCGATATGCTTAAAACTCAAATACCTTTGAAATTAAGTTTAAAATTGCCCATTTCAGGAAACTTAATGTAATGGCACTAATCTCTTCCACCATTTGTTGTGGGTGTGTGGTGGGTTAATATAAGTTATGTCAACAAGGTCAGAATCAACTCATGAGACTTCTTGTACTTTTGTGTCAACAAATCCATGATTATTAACTCATGTCTTTTCATGCATAGAAATTAAAGTACTGGTAACTCCATATTACCCATTATTAATATATGGATGAAGTTCCTGGAATCGTCATTGGATATACTTGGCACAACATTTATCCATTTAATATATGGATGACATATTATTTCCTCATTAAAAATAGATATTATGGCATTTTTTTAGTAGACATTACAGAAACGCCCGATATTGACATATATATATATATATATATATATATATATATAGACACACACACACACAAACTAATAATTGTGGGCGTGTCCTCGAATAATATTGGTGGTTTCGCAGCCATCCGTCCATGCTATTTATACACGTATATATTCCAAGAAAAACAACGACTTTTCTTGTCCCATTATTGCAGCTGCCATTTCACTCATATATATGCCCCAAGAAAGGCTAAAACGACACTACAATTCATGAAAAACAAACTAAAACTAGCGTGCATGCACGCACGTACACTGGAGGAGAGATCGAGAGGACGAACATCTTTCTCTTGTAAGCAATTGGGTCGACATTTTGAGGAGTACAATAATTATATCCCTAGAATGGAAAGCTCGATCTTCGCTCAGCCAAACCCTCAAATATTTCAAAATAATTTTATTTAAAAATTTTCACACCACACATTATTCACATAATATAATTTAATATATAAAATTTTAAATTTTATGCTCTCTTAATAAAGAGTTTCGATATATATATATATCGAATAATTCAAGAAAAAACTCTTAATCCTTTCCGATAGTTCATAGAAATTACCAGTCACAAGGACAAGGACGTAACTTTATTTGTAAAAATAGAAGAAGTTTGTTTAATAATTTATTGGGTATATAGAAGCACTAAAAGGAATTAAATCATGAATAAACAATATGATCTCGAATATCTATATTGATGATGCCTGCAGCAGATGTTGCATACTCTAATTGAGTACTTCTATAGTCAACCATACGAGTATTTTAACAACTCAACATGCTTATAGTTATGGAGAATGTAGAACTAAAAACATTTTTATATAAACATGCAAGCACATAAAACGACATGCCTTTTTGGGTTCGAAATTATAATTTAAAACCTTGTTTGAATAGTAAAAGTGTTTCACTTCATCTCATCATTACAACTTTTCTAAATTCTTATAAAATATAACAAACAATTCAATATTTTCAATTCTTAAAATAATATTATTATTTAAATATAATATCCTAACAATATTTTATTCAATTTTTATCTCAATTCATCGTCCAAATGACACTTTAATCTGGCTACTTAAAGCACTCTCAATAGAGTAGCCAAAGTTAAAAGACACTTTTAACTAATATGAGATGAATTTGACTTTGACTATTTCAATCTCCACATTGAAATAACTATTTTTTATTATATAACAATAAAATAATATGAAATAAATTTGACTCTAATTATTCCATTCACATCAAATTCTCATATTGGATTATTTATTTATTCAGTATATAGTAATAAAATAATATTACTTTAAAAAATATTTATTTTTTTAATTATTAATTTATTTGATTTTATCATTCTACCTATTATATGTGAATTATTAATCATATTCTAATTAAATTAATATTGTTCATATGAAATAGATAAAAAAGAAGAATGAGAAATAATTGATAAAATATGTATTTAATCTATCTATAATAGCTTTTAAATTTAAAAGATATTTTAAAAATAACTGTAACTAAAGTTTAATTATTTAAAATTTAACTAATTTATTATGATCATATTTTATTTTTTAATAATTAAATATTTAATAAATTTAACTTTTAACTAACCCTTCGAGATTCTCTTAAACCCCGTGAACGATTAGGTTTCATAATTTTCTCTATCTTCAACGCTAGAATAGTAAAAAGCATAGACTTTAGGGTAGCATGCACATGTCTATATAATTAAATAATTAAATAATTAATTGAGAACAAAACTTTAATAAATAAGGTAATTTTAATTGAAGTATATCTCATAAAGATTGAACTTTTCAATAAAAATAAAATAAAATAAAATCAATCCGAAAATCACGTCACAAAGTGGACGAAGGAATTTTAAATAAAATCCAGCCTAAAAAGGCAATGTCTAGGCAAGAGCTAGGCAGCCGCCATATTGAGAAAAATCTTGTCGGGCATGCAACTAGATGGTGACATTGGTTACTGACTATACACTATATATATGGCGTATTTTTTACGGAGATAAAAAGTAATTTTTTTTGAAAAAACTTCTCTATTTTTTTCCCCCAGATTATGGTATAATCCCCCCCGACTTACGGTGTTAACAGTTGAATTGAATACTTTATAAATAATAATGAATTAAATAATAATAAAAATTATTTGAGATCTATTTAAATTAAATTTAAAATATATTTAAATATTAAAATAAATTTAATAACTTTTATAAAAAAAATTTTAAAAAATTATAAATCTTACGTATAAATATATTTTAAATTAAAATAAATTTTGTAAATTCCATATATAAGAAAATTTTGAATTAAAATAAATTTAATAATTTAAAAATTAAATATTTAAAAATTAGATACAATTTAAAATTAGACTAAACTCGATTCAGTTCAATAANAAGACTCATTTGTTTTTACCACTACTCTCAACTTATTTAATATATAATCTTTTATAATTTTATTAAATTTTTATACAAAAATAAAAATAAAAAATTTAATATTTTAAATCTCAAAATAATAATAAAATTAATCATATATTCTAATAATATTATATTTAACTTTTAATTTAATTCCCAATTTATTTCTATCTCATCTGCAAAATCAAAACCTAACACTCTTAATTCATTCGTTTTTTTATTGACCCGGGTGTCGAAAGAGTGCACAAGTACAAAAAGTAGGAAAAAAATCCACTACTCCGATGCTCCTAAAAATTATTTGCACCCAAGGAAAATTACTGTATAACAGCTCTAATTACTTTTATTTTTTCTTTCTGAGTAACCATTCTAGGCTTCCAAAGTATATAAGCACGAGTCCTACTGTTTTCGTAGTGTGCGACAGCTCAACAGAAAGAAGATAAAAAAAATTAAAAATTAAAAATTAAAAATAAAATTGTTGAAGCTGGCTAGCTAGGCGGTGGAGAGAACTCCAACTTTAGCTTTCAGCTAGCCTTGGGGTTTTCTTTTTCTCTTTCTTTTTTCGAGAGAAAGAGACAAACGAAAGTACAGACCAAACTATATCCGATAGAAAGCAGGATGGAGAAATAAAGTTGGGTTCTCAGAGCTTTCAAGAAGAGAGAGCTGCTTGGGATGGGATATTAAAAGCAGCAATTAAATCAAATCTCTCCCTCTGACTACGGGGCTACGGCTGCTTGGCTGGCACTGAAAAGGAACTGCGAAGCAGAACCCCAAGCCACGTTTTCTTCTGCCCTTACACTATTTCCAAATCAAGAGAAGCTCTGTATACGTAAAGGATAAATCAATCCAATCCACATTATCTTTTAATGCAGTGGCGCAGCTAGCTGTTCTAGCAGCAGCCAGCACCGCGTGGCAGATTATGCTCAGAGTGATCAGTCTCAAACTCCAACGCAACCATATCCCCCATCAAGACCCCGCAGAAACAGAAGCCACACACAATCTGTGAGAATCGTACAAGCGAATTCCAGAAAGCTAAATACTAATTACATCTGAGATAAGAGTATGGAGAGATGTGAATGCCCGAGGAAATAGTTTGAGAGAGAGATGGTTGATTGACCTATGACTGTCTTCCACCATATTAAAGAATGAAAAGACTAGTCCATGAGTTTCCTTTTGATCAAAGACATGAAAATTTGAACCCATTTCCAGGTCCTTCCATTCTCAGCAAACTAACTACGCGCTAATACAACATCAACATCAGGATTATATGGAAGTTAGCCAACGGGCACAAACCGAAAGGACAAAAAATACAATACAAACTCTTAAGCTCGAGAGCACGTACCCAGATTAACAAAAGAAATAAAGCACCAAATAATTTATGGTAAACTTATTAGTAAGGTGGTGGCTGAGGCGGTGGTTGTCTAGCACTTGGAGCCCAAATGACCTCAGAGGGCAAGTGACTGTACATGGAAACTCCACACGATTCCTCCGGGGCGTGCCCACTTTCTCCACCACCCGAAACGGCCGGCGAGTGCCCGTCACCGCCCCCTCCTGACACCGAATTTCGAGCATCGTCATCGCCCGGAAGCCGGCTGTACGAGGGGTCGTTGAACGACGCTGCGATGACGTAGACGACCCCAGCTGAAACGAGGGCTCCGGCGACCAATCCACCAACGACCTGGCCCTGCGGACCAGCCAGCGAGATTGTGAAGCCGTTAGGGACGGGGAACGACGTCATACAGGGAAGGAACGTAGCGGAGATCGAGAGGATGTCGAAGCGACCATGGAAAGTGACGGTCGCTCCGGGAGTCGTGGAGGGTTGACGTAAGGTGACATTGGCGACGGTTCCGGATCCGGTGAGGACGCAGAGCCCCATGTTCTTCCGTCGACAGAAGCGGGATATGGCTTCTACGACATCGCTTCCACCGGGGACCTCGAGAATGTAGGGAGTCATGACAGGTTCAGGCTCCCGGGTAATGAAGACCGGGGGCTTGGGCTTATTTTTGGAGCCGGGCGGGCGGCCTCTGGGCCGCCTGACCACTTCGATGGTGGCTCCGTCGCCGGTATTCGGTTTGGAGGAGGTTTGCGACTTCTGGGCTTGAGCTTGATCTTGGGGAGTGGCAGTGATAGGGCCACCGCTGCTACGGCTGTCGTCGTCGTCTTCGGAGGCCTGTTGCTGGCATTCGCGCTGGGTGGCGGAGGAGACGTGGTGGAAGGGATGGGGAAATGGGAAGTTATGCTGCTGTTGCTGTTGTTGTGGGTGTGGATATTGGTGTTGGTGGTGAAGCTTTGAGAACATGCTGCTTGGAGTAATTTCAGTCTTAGCTTCTATATATTCACCTTTCATAGAGTTGGAAGTAGTTTTTCTCTCTTCTTTGTACATCAATTTTATCAGAACTAAAGACCTCTATGATGGGAAGGATATTCGCGGGTCTGTAATAAAATTAGAGGAACGAGAAGCTGTTGGTCTGGGAGCAGAAACGGGATGGGGCAGCGCGAGAGAGAGAGAGAGGGTGCAAAGAAGATGAATGGGAGGGTTTGGATTTGTTTATAGCAATAAAATGGGATGAGAGAGAGAGAGAGAGCCTTTTAAAGAGGGGTGGGGTTGGGGGTGTTTAGGAGAGGTTGGGAGAGATCGAGAAGGCTTCAAAACCAAGTAAAAGGGGGCGCCGCTGGTTGGATCTAAACTAGGTTGGGAGTCCTGCTTTTTTTGTTCTTTCTTTTTCTTTAGCCCTTTTTTCTGTTGTAGTTTGAGAGTGTATTTGATTAGTTTTCAGAGCTTAAGATGTATAGTTTAAAATCTTATTTTTGTTTACGAATACAAAATAAAACATTCATATTTTTTTATATTAATTGATGTCAAAAGTTTTTATATCAATAATTTGTTAAGTATCACTAATTAAGTAAGCTTTTAAGTAGTTTCTTTAGGGTTTGCAGTGCACATTTTGAGTCTACCTAATGCGTCTACAATTATTAGTTAATAGGAAAAGTTCTATTTGCAATCTATTGAATTGACGTGATTTGATTAGGAAGGTGTTGTTTGAGTTTAGAAAGTATTTTATTTTATTATATTTTAATATTATAATTTTTTTAAATTTTATAATAATAATAATATTAAAAAATAATATTCTAGTAATATTTTTTTTTTAATTTTTATCTTTTATTTAAAATTATCTCATTTTATCTCTAAATCTAAACCAACACTAAAAGAATTTTAAGGAATAATTATTTTACAAATCAAACATTGTCATAATGTCATCCACCCCCGTATATAAATAGAATAATTTTAATTAGAATAATGTTATATACACTTTTAATATGTGCAAGTTTTGTATATTTTTAAAATTTACACATTTTAAAATTGTAAAAATCATTTATTAAAATAGATATAATATCATTTATATTTTAAAAAAAATATTTTTATTAATAATTATTTACCGCTTCTTATCCTATAAAAAATACTTATATATCTTATAAAAACCATCCTCAATAAAAAGAATTATAGATAAGAAGTGTTAAGAGTAAATAGTAGTTGGTAGACAATAACTGAGATCCTTCCCGACCGAATGGATTGAAAATGAGTGTGCATTTGACGTTCCTCTTCATGGGCAAGGGGGGATGCATCTCCATGACTTGTCTCTAGATCTCCCTCGCTCTCTACCATTGATCACTCTTTGTACTGGAGTAAGAGAAGGAGAGAGAGCCCTTCCTAGTTCCTACCCCTAGTGGCCTGGCTCCTCATACGTTTCCAAAATTTGTTGCGCTCACTTAATTTGACGAGAAATTGATCACTTTCTTCATGTGCAAATTTGGCTTTTTAAAAGTCTTGACTTTTTCCCATTTTAGTCTTTGATGAAAATTGGGTTAACTTCAAACCTTGTAATCATTTTGCTTGGCCAACACTTCTTGATCTCTGCTTATTAGTGTCTTTTTACCATTCCAATCCTAAACTAAAATAATATTGAGACAACATCTTTAAAGTAAATATCAATGTGGGCCCTAACGTATCCAATTAACACCACACCCATGGGACTTGGGAGTTTATTCATTTGGTATTTGCATATAAAAAAAAAAAAAGGTGTTTTACGGTGATAAAAATATTTCATAAAAATAAATTTAAAAATTGACCGTTATATTTATTTTTCTATAAAATTAAATTTATAGATATATTTTTTTGTAATTAAAATATTTATTTTTTTTTAAAAAAAATAAAGCAATATGCAGTACTTTGAATATGAAGATTGAAAGGAAGAAATTAAAGTGAATCGTAGATAAAAAAAACAGTAGTGGGTTTTCGTAGGAGTAAAACTTCCGACAGGTTGGAAAGAGTGAGTTAGATATTCTTCTCAACTAATGTTAAGGGATGGATACCAATACTTGAATACAAAGGCAGAACCCCAATGGTCAAGTCAATTTGGAGTTTTGCCTCGACTCTACTCTCGAAAGGCATGCCTACTCACTCCTCACTGACTCATTGGGGTACATGTTTGTTCTAGGAAAATGCTAAATGACTTCGTGATTGTCTCTTCAATCTTTTCAATTGCTAATATTTTTTATTTTTTATTTAATAATTAAAAAATTATTATTATTAATAAAATTGTGTATTTTTTTTATTAAAAATGTTAAAAATATGTTAAAAACAAAATTAAAAAAAAAACAAAATAATTGAGTAAAATAATTTGTGTATTTTTTTACTAGCACGACCCTTTGTTATAATCCTGTACTCAAATAATTTAAGATTTTTTGTACATTTGTTTTAAAAAAAATACTTAAATCTACTATTAAAAATTAATTTTTTTTTATATAAATCTTAAATTTACTTATTTATTAAAAGAAAAAAAAAAAAAGCACAAAACTTACACGTCCTAATACTTTATAAATATATCAAGTTATTAGACCAACAATACACTAAATCATTAACCCGAAGATAAGCTACATTAATTATCCCAATTGCATTGAATCTTCTTCCACGAGTTATTTACTGTAAATATTTTGCCAACTTACTGCTTGATCTACAATTCTAATCTGATTAGAGAGAATAAAAAAAAAAAAAAAAGGATTGTCTTTATTCCCATCAGGTTGCTCATTTTCTTCTCTCTTTACTTTTCACCACGAAAAGGATTTTTCAATATATTGTATAAGGTTTTCTTATATTTTTTTATCCAAAAACTTTGTATAATTTTGATAAATATAATAAAAAAAATAAAAATACAAAATGTCGATCCTATTATATTTAGAAAAATTATATTCATCATTACCACATATCATTTTTTTGTTCTCTTACTAAATGTGTAGTATATGGATAATGAATAAAAAAATTCAATAAGTTTAAGAAGAATAAAATAAATAAATAAACTAAATCAATAAATAAAAAATGTAATATGTGGGAATGATGAGTAGTAAAATTTTTATATTTAATGTTTGTATTAACAAATAATATTTAATATTATGAGACTTACCTGCAGTAAGTATCGATAAATTATAAAATATTTGAATTAAAAAATAGTTATTCTATTTGGTAGTTTTATACCAAACACTTATAAGTAGAAGAATTCTTTTATTTTATTTTTTCTAAATAGATATATGGTATATGACTGATTTTTTATTATATATATATTTATTTATATATATATATATAAAGAATCCCAGTAGCAATCCGTCACCCACCCCTTTGATTCCACTTCCACTGACGGCGGTGGTTGTAAATTTGTAATATTGCCTTTTACCATGTTTGCTTAAAAAAGAGATTAAAAAACATATCTTTACTTGTAGGAACTTGCTAAGATGGAAAGTGCTTGTCAGCCCACCATTTTATTACAATTTAACTATTTTATTATTATTTTACTTTCTGCAAGATTAGAAAAATCAGTTAGCGGTTGATTTTTATCTGTACAAAAAGTCGAGAAATGAAAAACGAAAAACATTATTATTTTTTAAAAGACATTTGCTATATCTTCTCTATATGCCATACACCATATATTTTTTTAATTTTTAATTTTATTCTTCTTAAATTTATCAAATTCTTCTATGCATAATCTATATACTGCACATTTAATAAGAGAAAAAAATTAAAAGATGTAATATATAGTGTGTGAGAATGATGAACAAAATTTTTCTTTTTAAAATAAAGTGGTCCAAATAGTAATAAAAATTAAAACAATAAAATGAGTAGTGGCATGATCAGTAGAGGTCTTGAAAAGATGTCAAGGTTGATGGATGGAAGTATTTTTAAATTTAACAGAGAAGGATTTCTTAAAAAAAAAAAAAACCAGAGAAGGAATCACTTTGCGTGAGTTTAACGTGGCTGAGGGTTTCAGGAAAAGCAAAAGTAAATTTAACACTGCTTTTTAGTATTTACATGGCCACTGTCAGAAGGGTAATTTTACAGTCAATTTGGCAAAAATTGAGATTCCATCCTAAATTGGAAACTTGGTGCGGAATAAACTTTTAGTCAAGCGGGGGATATGAATCCAATATTTTCCAATTAATCTTAAGACTGGATATAGTTTTCACTTATATTATAAACTAAGCATTTTATAATTATCAAAACTTATATATATAGTTTGTGTGCTTTCAAATAACCATAGCATGGATTATAGAGGTTAATGTTAAGATTTGACGGATCAAATTAAGGTTGTGTCTGAATATAGAGTTGAGTTGTGAATAGTAATATTTTGTAGATTCCGTTGAAATAAGTTTAATTTTTTAAGTTGAAATATATAAAATAGGTTTAGATGAATTGAGTTTAATTCAACAACCAAACACAACCTAAATAACGTCGGTTCTAGATGACTTGATTGCATAAATATGTGCAAACCTTAACTAAAGCAACTATTTTACAGTTGTACCACAATAAAAATATTAATTTTTTAATTTGAATGTACCAAAATCAAATTAGTAGTCCATAAAATTTTAAAATATTAATATTTTATTAAGTAGTTGTATCCCTAATTATTTTTATTGAGTAACTCATCATTTTTTATATTTATCATCCCTCATTATCTTATGTTAAGTTATTAAGTAATTGGAAAACAAGTTATTTTGTTTTAGCCAAACATTCAAGGTCACTCTAGGCACATTGTTTGTTAAAAATATGGTGAATAACATATTTTTTTAATTACGTTCTTTCCCAAAAGCAACTATTTATGTTTTGAGGCAGTCGCTTAGTGAAACGAAATCTAACTAATGAATGAACTTTTTAACATAACAAATATTACACATCCCTTTACCATGGGAACACTATTGCAAGCTTGCAAGACTGACTGCAAAATATTTCAACTAACGTACAAAGGAAACATACACAAATTAATCACACCGATACATGCCCTGGCACCAGTTTTAGTAATATGTGATTTCAAACTATTAAGAATGGAAACTCAAGGTGTAGTGTAGAAGTTGACCATAAGGGCGAAACTATTGGGAAGGTGTTAGATTTGGGATTGCATGAATGGGGTGTTGATAAGATTTTGACCATCACAGTTGACAATGCCTCCTCAAATGATGTTGCTGTTGATTACATGAGGAGGAGAATAAAAGACAATGATTGTACTATATTGGGAGGTGAATTTCTTCATATGCGGTGTGCTGCCCATATATTGAATCTAATTGTTATGGACGGCTTGAAGGATGTTTATGAATTTGTAACAAAAATTAGGGATGCCGTTAGGTATATGAAATCTTCACCGTCAAGATTTGCCAAGTTCAAGGCTTGTGCAACAAAAGAAAAGATCAGTGGGAGAATGATTTGCTTAGATGTTCCTACTAGATGAAACTCCACATATTTGATGCTGAATATCGCTGAAAAATATAAACAAGCATTTGAACAATATGTTTTTGTGGATGAACAATTTGTGAACTCTACTAGTGATGATTGGAAAAATGCACGTATTTTTGTAGAGTTGTTGAAAATTTTTTATGATGTTACATTGAGCATTTCTGGTTCTTTGTATGTGACGGCTAATGTATATTTTGAGCAACTTTGCACAATTGAAGATGCATTAATTGATATGTGCTTGAGTAGTGATATTATCACTAGTACTATGGGCATAAATATAAGAAGTAAGTATGACAAATATTGGAGTAGCACAAATAGGTTCAACTTGATGATATATGTTGCTTTTGTGCTTGATCCACGATACAAAATGATGGCAATGAAGTTTTGGTTGCAAAAGTGCAAAGGGTATGAGTTGGCGAATAAGATAAAAGACAAGGTTAAACTCTTTTTAGGCCGCTTGATCGAGCAGTATAACACATTCCGTGTGGCTAGTAAAGGGAGTTCTAATGTGGCTCAAGGGAGGTCAAACACTACTAGTAGGGAGAGTTCTAATGAGCCGACACCGCTTCCGACTAAATTTAAGATCATGTTTACTAAATTCCTTGAGGAGCGGGGTGTTATGGAGTTTAGATCGGAGCTAGAGAGATATTTGTCTGAGACGTGTGTAAATGACTCTTTCGGTTTTGATATCTTAGATTGGTGGAGAGTTAATGCCACCAATTATCCTGTCCTTGCTGAGATAGCACGTGATGTGTTAGCCACAAGAAAAACATATTTTTGGTAAATATTATATTAATATATATAGAAATATCTTAATTTATTTTTCTGGCTATATGAATTGTTACTTACTTTTATGGACCTTAATAGATTTGGTGTTAAATTCACTTTTATACGTTGGAAGATGCATGCAGCATTTAATTTAATAAAATATGGTATGGTTGGTACATGTTCACTGTTCTTTTTGCAATGAATTGTACATGGACAACTTGGTGGGATCCATACCAGAGGAGTTTGGTGGACTGAAGAGCCTAGCTAGCTTAGAAAAATTTTTGATTTTTTGCAAACAATTTGTTGTGTATTAGAGTTTGATTAAAGCAAAGTATTTGTTTTGTAATATTCTTAGCAAATTAGTTCAAACAATGTAATATGTAGTGGATTGCATCGTATATGTCGCATGCATTTTACATGATGAATATTGATTTTTTTTACATGCATTTAATTAAAAAGTTAATTAATTGTTTATAGACTTATGTTGTATTAAGAAGAATGAAAGAGATTGATATTGGTTTTATGTTGAGAATATGATTTGAATAAGAATATGATTTGAAATTTCAAAAAAAAAAAGGGGGGGTTCAACCCGGAACCCGGATCTTACCCGGGTCAACCCGGCCCGAGTTCCGGTCCGGGTAGACCCGGATTTCCGGGTCGGAACCCGGATGAACAGTGCTAGGGAGGGAAGGGATCAGGGGTATGTCCTTGGGAAGGTTTGGGATGGTAGGCACTGCAGGCTTTGGCAAATCTGGGAGATGTGGTAGAGGTGGCAATTCGGGCAGTTTTGAAACCTCTGGCTTCGGCAAAGTAGTCAGCTTAGGGTTAGCCACATGAGGCAGGGCCGGAAACTCAGGTTTCGGCAAGGGGGTATCCCAGGCTTTGGTAGAGTTGGGAGGTGAGGAAGGTCAGGCTTAGGCAAGTTTGGGACAGTAGTAAGAGGTAGAGTTTCTGGCTTGTGAAACTCAGGAACCTTTGACAGTGTTGTATCGGTATCTACAAGGAGGCGCAAGGCGAGAACTCTGTAGCCACTTATTAGCATCATGGCAAAGGCCACAGTGCACAAATTCTTGCGAAAATTCATCTCTGGAAAGCAACTAGGAATTGGCAGTTTCAGAGAAGGTTCAGCTCCTTCCAAGAATGTTTTGCATTCCAAGATTTACCTTACTGTTTTTATAGAGGCGTGACATGTCTCAGATGCGGCGATTAAGAGATAAAGGGGCATAAGCAGGGTTGTTGGGAGGGGCTGTCTAATGTTGGTTGAACTGCTCATCCGTACCACACGTATCAAACCCTTTGGTAGAAGATCTTTGCCATGTGTAAGCATCAGATTCGATGGAAGTGCATGTGTTTGAGCTTTGCTTCCTCACAAGATAATTAGGCTTGCAGTAGCTTAGCCGTTGATCGGACCCCATTCCCTCCAGGCTCCAGCTGTTTCGTGTGTTTCATGGACAAGGGCGGGCTCAAATTCGACACATTTTGCTGTTTCTCATTTCAGTCTTGTATACAGCTTTGACTTCGAATTACAACACCTAATAGATTTCTTAGGAATGATACACTACTCCACAGTTTCCAGCAGGTTTAATATTAAATGCTTATCATAATAAATTTCAACTCAATCTGAAATAATATAACATCCAATTCGAGACGCAATTATTATTTATAAAACATAGTTTTGAACTTCTTTTTTCTTAATGTGAAGTAATTCTTAGCCCAAGATTCTCGATCTTTGGCAAACATGTTAGGCATGTGAAGGTCTCACAATATTGATCCCAAAAGAAGTTCAGTTTAAAAGAGTTAAATAGTATGACTAAAACCCCTTTTATAGGATCCCCAAGAGCAATTTAAATGATACTTTATGTTGATAAATAAAGTTTAGTAAATGATACTTGGACATGTAGCTCAAATAGAATGATAAGTTCGGAAAAAAGACTCACCGTAAAAGGGGAGAACGCAATGCGAGGGCGGCAGGGGGGAAGCTTTAACCGCATCAGATGCGAGCAACATAGGAATTGGCCTGAGTAACATATCTCACCCACCTATATGGATTATAAGTTCCAGATTCTTTGCTATCTGCAAGTATTTCACCTGCATTAGAGAGACAGATATACCACTAACTGAGCATCTACGAAGGCACTGACAGAGATAGATGTCAGCATATTATACCATAAAACATCTCTACAATAAAACTATCATCCAGTTTTTCCAACCATAATTACCCAGTTCAATTCAAGTATTTAATAATCATAACAACCTTCTAACCCACAGAATGCATGCTCAGATCAGGACCAAATCACAGTACAAAAGCATAACAGTGAAGGATTCAATGGAACGTTCAAATGACAGTAGAACAAAGCAATCTTGGTGCACATAGTCCCACAAGGGGATCAATATGCAGGTGCAAGAACCTTAAGTTGTAGTATCCTGAAAAGCCAACTTACAAAGTTCAAGACTCTTACCTGAAGCCTTGAAGCATTATACATTGGTATTGTAAAAGTCATGCTAACGGGGCCCAGATTCTTTCGTGATATTTCCTATCGTAAGCAGTAAATGTTACACAGAAATAAATTCATCACATTAAAATAATCAGAAAACATCATAATAGATCAAAGTAACTGGAGCATCAACTAAGATATATAAGACTGATTATGTGCTGTAAATCATACCATGAGATTCCATAGAAAATGTTAGCTTTGCACGCAGAGTATGCTCAGATCCACCGACAATCTGTTGTGCATTGCACTTATCAGTAAATTTGCATGAGGCATAAAATTTCATTAGAAGGGCAAAAGCTAGCAACTATTAAATTTACTAAAAAATTACTTCATAATGCCAGAAAGAATTTATAACCTTCTTTAAACCCCACTCAAGTCTCTTATGTGTTTCCTTGAAATCCGCTGTTTGTCCTACTGCTCCAGGTTCCAACTCAAAACTAGCTCTGAATAACATAAATTGAAAATTTAATCAGTGCACATTATACTGGAATGCTATGTCTTCTACCCAACCAAATGTGCTTTGTGTTGACTCTTGATTCCGTAAATGATGAACCACCATCTTGTAACTATGACCTTCTCTAAATAGTTTTGCTCATGTACTTTATCTAGCCAACAATTGCAAGCTATGTTAATATGTTAAAAAATCCTATCAATTTACCTTATCAGACGATAGAAAGATGACATAGAATAATACCTGGTAGTATATTTTGGTAGTGGCATCAGAACCAATATTGCGTTTGCAGCAATACTTAGGGAAATTCAGCACATACTTTAATAATCACTTCAGCCTGCAATTGCAATTTTAAATGTTGTTTCATACCAGCCTCATAGGGTGCATCTAAGGGCAGTAAATTAATAACAGCATTCACTTGGTGCCTTTAGATATATTGGAACCTATTATTTGCATATTAAGTCAACCATCAGAAACAAAATTATTTTTTTGATCATCAAAAAAATAATTTTGTTTCTGATGGTTGACTTAATATGCAAATAATAGGTTCCAAAATTACAAAAAGCCAGGACGGATAAATGGCCATTGTGACATATGGAAAATGCATCCAATTTGATGACATACAAATAGTTTTTTTGGCAATTTCAATAGTAGTCATAATAATCAAGAGCAGTATTAACCTTAAGGGCTCCTGCTTCTTCGATCAAAGTGCTAATACGAAAAGGAGGCTTGAACTCCAAGTCATGCAGTAGTTCATCACGGTGAACTCAACATCGGGAGGTACCTAATAGAATTAGCATCATGAAGCACTGGTTTAGACAGCATGAACACATATATTTCTCTAACCAATAACCATATCCAAGCTACAATATCTTTCCTTCACTCACCAAGCTCAAAGTTTTCTCCATGTCAAAACTATCTAGACGTACCGACTCATGGAAATTACAATCATCTAATATCACTGCTCCAGACCCAGATGAACTCCGATAATCTATTACAGAAATCATCAGCACGGAATGCAATAGTGAAAGCAGGATCTATAAGTATGATAAGAACCGTGTACAACATTTTCGTGAACATAAATTCACAATGGGAAAAAAAAAAGCATCATACCTAAGCAAATTATTTACCAGTATACTAAACAGTAAACCAACAGAAATACCATAGACTGATCTCCCTTCTCTTCAAATGCCCAGGTCATCATTAAAAGCTAAGCGGATTTTGGATTGCCAATGAGATAGCTCTTCATCTGAATTTTCCCATCTATCACAGAAGTCAATATATCCCTGTTTAAACAAATTTAAATTTATTAGAAGTTGTTCACCAATCCAAGATTATTACTTTATTCCTTTCCCAAATCCAATTTACAAAAATGGTTTTCATACGATTTGAGTTATCAGAAGTAAAAAAGGGGGGGCTTGCCTAGTCTATCCAAAAAGGGTGGGATGCACATTTTCTTGAAACAGTTCCCAATAATTATTTCTCACCTCTGCACTCAGAGCCATTTATTATATCTCACAGAAATATGATTGTTCTGAGCAACATATCAAAGCCACAACTTTGTTATTAGCTTAATAAATAATAGAAAGAATAACCTGATAGTAATATATTGTAAATACAAAATAAATGGTTAGAAGATCAAAGAAGAACGAGAAAATGAAGATAAAAGATGCATGTGTTGTTTGCCCACAGAAAGTTGAAGAAACTGTCATGAGAGTTAGAAGGAGTTGGGGGGGGGGGGGACAGAGATGTGAGTTTTCTCATTACCATCAAGAAAATACAGAGGGACTTGATTATTTATTATTGTATAGTGCTTTCAGTGCTCTTATAACACACACACACACACTTTAAGTGCTCTTACAAAAATATTATTGTGTAGTGCTGATAAACAAAGCTAACTTCATTAGCCATTTATAGTTCAATTATAGAAATTTATACCCTGAAAAACAGAAAACAGAATAATCACAAATGTAAGGTCAAATCAAGCCCCTTGTGCACACACTTGAGCTAAAGGTGATGCTTATTTTCTCTATTATATAAACAAAGATTTCCTCCCTCGTTTGACCCCCAGCCTCAGTTGCTACAACAGATTTTGTCACAGCAGTTCCTGGCAATCTTTGGGTCCCTTGCTGCTCATATCCAACTTCAGCAATCAATAGGATGCGATGCACAAGAAAACAATCAAAATTACACCACTTATCTTAAGTCCCTTTTATATGAGAATTTGATTATTCGGATGACATTCTACCATAAGAATGGAAGCAGAGCCAAGAGATTGCAAACGTGCAGCATCAACCACAATCGGCTCATTAAAAACATAAGACTTCAACATTTAGGTGAATGTCGTTTGAACATAGCCAAAATCCTGGCAGTAATAGACCGCCAAATGTGCATGTAAGCCAATATGTTTGAGAAAGTCAAATCAATAAAATCAATCGGTAATTTTAGGTTCAATGCAGTGTCAAAACTTATTGTGGAATGGGAATCTTAGTACTTCTTGAACAGAAGAAAAACACACATGCATTCCACCAGATCACGGGTTAATATATTTGCTGTACCTTGATGCAAAAAATTCCAAGATGAATATATTTTCTCAAAACCACACAAGTATGCATATACTTCAGAAATGCAGCATGAAATGCTTGAACTTAATAAATTTGTACAACAAGGATAAAGAGATAACAGTGCTTCAACACAAAGCATGGTAGATGACAATTCACTAGCAAGATTAAGTTACTTCATTAGCTGAGCCGCCAAAAAGAAAAGGCAGAGCTTTGTATATATGCTCAGTAAATATAAGGACCAAGGAATTAGCACAGTATGACAGGATACTTGCAATGACTTCGTCAAGCAACTCATACACAAGCACAAAGTTTTTTCACAATGAATCTTCATTAAGAACCCCAAGATAATCTTTAATGACATGGGAAATCCTTTGCAAAAGCTCCAAGACAAGAGAAGGTGACACATTAACTCTTGTAGCTGCAACGAAATATAATCCAACAACCTTCACATGAAATTAGTTTACACCATCCACATTCTAAACAAGAGAAGAACAAAAAAAAAAACAGCACACTGTACCAGGTAAATGACCAGAGGACATGATGTGATTAAAATAATCCACAGATCATTCAGAGATCATACAAGTAAATTCTCCAAAAAAAATAGTTTGTGGCAAAGTTTCATATTTAAGAAATTTGCCAATGGCATCTTAAACTATATATGTTGTAGGTTCTCTCCCACAAAAGGCAGGATTGGAACAAGAAAAAGAAGAAAAGAGACCTCAATAATCTTACCAATAATAAAACAAAACAACCCCAACTAAAAAATGTAACGGGCAATGAAAAAGAGTAGTAGCAAAGAAATGGCCAAAGAAGCTTTTGAAAATTAATGGGTTCCCCGGAAAATTCTCCAATGCACAACATGCCATCCTTTCAAGACTAAATACAAAGATGGGGGAAAGGAAGCAGACAATTATTTTTTAACTTCCGGTGCAAAAATGAATATATACGACTAAAGTAAAGCAACGGTACGACTCTACAGGTGGTGCCTCCTCTTGCCCACCCTCTTTCCAAAACTTCACTTTTTTCAGTAGTTCCCTTTTGTACTTCACCTTGATCTGCAAGATGCTGATTACATATAGTTGAACTTTTGGTTTCGTAAAAAACAATGTTCCTTACAATAAACACAAATTGGAAGCCATAACTCGTCAATGCGTATTCCCCTTGGTTACGGGGTTCAACATAAAGGCTACAAATGCCTTGATTTGATTCACAAACGGGCAGAATCTTTTTGTCCCGGCATGTGGTCTTTGATGAGCTAGGTAAAACAGAGTCTAACAATCCTTCCATAAATCAGAAAGTCTAATTGATTCCTTTCTTTCTCATTTCCGCCTAAATGCACAAGGTAGAAACCGATAAGGATTTTTCCGTTCTGACTGATTCAAGATACAAAGGAAGAAAAACAATGACGTAATAGACGAGCTTAACTAAAAAGCAAAATAAAATGAATTGGACATAACCAAAACAGCTATAAATGATCAGCTCTCGTTCTCGTAATGTTCGGACGTATTGATATGCTAAAGAAAGCGTCCCATTTTATGGAGGAAAAAGCAAGCACATCCAACGGAGACAGTTGCATTTAGTTGGAAAGAAATTCAGATGAAGAAGAAAGATCGTGCAGCGAAACCACAGATATGAAAATAAAATTGAGGAAATTATACTTGCAAAGATGGAGAGGGAAAGAGAGAGAGGAAGAGGACTGACAGGCGCGAAAGACAATGCTGTAGCCACGCTACGAGAGCACGAAGAACTGCGAGATCATGGGGACTCGAAAGCCGCTCGCTGCCGGTTCGTGCTAAAGCCCAATGCAATTGCTTTCGTCTCTCGATATGCGATCGTTATTATATCAATAAAACTAACTCACGAATCCATTCCGCAAAGTAATCTTCCAAACGTACGTGACTTGACGTTAGGTTAAATTTTATTTTTATTGTAAAATATATTTTTTATTGTATAATCATAATACAATATATTTTTTATTGTATAATCATATTACAAGACTGTTAGGTTTGAAAAATGAGATGAGAATTTATAATTTTAGATGAAAATTTAAAATATTATATTTTAATATTATTAGTATTTTTGTATTTGAAAAAATTAAATTAGAATTTGAAAAAATTAAATTGTTTATTATATTTTGTATGGAAATTTAAAAAAGTTCTATTAATGAGATGAGATGAGAATTTTGTGTTTGAAATTAGTTACCAACCTAACCTAAGACTCCCTTTGGATGTTCGAAGATATTGAAATTAACTCAGTTCAGTCTAATTTTAAGTTAAGTTTAACATCTAAACACCCAACTTTCAAATCTAAATATAACTCAACTCAAAACCTCTTTACAAATAAGATCCACAACCTTTTTCAACCAAACATCTTTTTAAATGCAGGACGCACAACATTTTTTAACTTCTCATAAATACATTTAAACTCATCTTAATATCTAAACTCATCTTAGGTGGATCCCACAAAACTCACTCCACCATCTCAACTCACTACTATTTATAAAAAACTCAACTCATCTCAATCCATCTCAACTCAACATCATGCCTAAATCTTTTTGTGTTGCATATTTCAAGACCAAACTACATTGTTTCATTTGTGATTTTATTATTCGAAGAATAGACACAGTATACCATTGTTATTTAAAAATAAAATGGTATTTTGTGCCAACATAAAAGGAACTTGTAATTCATATTTTCAAAAAGAGTATACAAAGTTTGCATTCCAAAATTGCAAATGAGGAAAAATACTAATCGATAAACTTTGGGCCTAGTCTGAAAAAATAAATAAGACGCGTAATAATTTTCCACCTATTTCTATTCTAGGCCCTATAAAAGTAAAATGATCAACTTTACAATTGAACCTGATTTTACTTTCCTTTTTACAGACAGAAATGTTACATAATTTGAATTGGATCTTAGAACAACCAATCCCAGCTTGTAGCAAGCAACTCAACACCAAAACGCTTGATCTTTGACAGAGAATGTGCCCCCTTCTTCAATGCTGCTTCCCTTCAAATCAAGAGTCCACTTCTCAAATGTACAATTCAGAAAATCATAATACCCTCCATGAATACAGAGCAACTCTTTTCTGAATCTATCTTGTATCCACGGATATGTAAGCAAGTTCATTAATGAACGGTTGATCGATTCCTGTCACCACATTCAACAACAATTACTCCAATGATCCGGGGGTTCTCCGACCTGGAAACTCTACCAGAATTATAATTCTTCTAATATGAATTCTCTTGTGAGCTTCGGCTTCATGGGCATTAGAATCTCATCTACTTGATTAGCAATGTTCTAGCAAGTTACCTATCAAAAAGAGTAATGTTCTGCCAAGTTGAATCTAGCTTATTGAAGTCCAAAGTA
>QEOT01122045.1:0-20929 GCA_003123785.1 Pterocarya stenoptera | reverse complement strand
TTTTTTTTTTTTTTTTTTTTACATCTTTTGGCAACTACCCTAGGGGGAGATTATTTTTTTAAGAGATTATAATTTGGTACCTTTGCACTTGGGCTTTTTGGGTGAAATCCGTGAATCCCAAAGAGAAGATCGCTACCTTGCAATTCATTGAATATGTGTGATTCAAGTTATCAATATATGAGGTTTTCTTTCAATTTTGTGCAATTCGTGAATCATAGTTGATTATCTATCTTTGGTTCATTCAAAGTTATTTTGAGTGTTCATATCTTTTCTATCTTGTTCATCCATATTTTCTTGCATATTCTCCATACCACCAAACACATCATACGACCACTATTGTCATTCCATTCACTATCATTTTCGGTTATTTGCAAGATCACCCTTCTTCCAATACCTACTTGCCCTAGCTGAAACCCTACTTACAATATTAGTGTTTTTAAACTTTAGGAACTCTAATTCCATTCCATATCCATCTATATAGCCGGCCATACATTTTCCATATTGAGATCATAGATTTTAGGAACATTTCTAAAATCTCTCAATTATCCAATCAAGCCATATCCATTTACCATATCCAATTCTCATCTCCTAAATTACCTTCAATATTTTACAAATCCTTCTTACACCTAAACCCTATCCATATCATACACCAAAGTGGCGCCAACCCTAGTGCCTCCACTATAGCCGTGCGCCCCTTACATGCATTGGAATTCCTTCACTTCATCATCTATTCCATCATTCTCATACACCAAACCAACTCTAAACATTTAATTTCACTTCACCAAAATTGTCATCATTGCCATTATTGCACAATAACCAAGCAAGAAAGAGATAGGCATTCGGTCAAACACAAGGAGAACTAAGGCGTGGACAACATAGTATATAGGAACTTGATCGAGGTCTCTAATATTAATCAGTGCTTTCATTGAGAGAATTCTTGCTTGGTGTTCTTGAGAAGTTCTCACTTCTCTAAAAGGTAAACAACGTGTTAACTTGAAACTTTATGATTGGATGGGAAGGGATCCCTCGTTGGATCCCATTGATTATTTTGAATTGTGAACTTGAAATTGAAGTTTGGGGGTTAAGGAGGAGGTCGAAGTAGTGTTACTTGAAGGGGTCCACCACCCTTGAAGGTGGAGGACCCATGGTTAGACCTTAGAACTTGTGCAAGAGAGGTTGCCCACCCACGAAGGTGGACAACTCAAGGTTGAACTTTTGAGGCATATTCTACCGTCCAAGAGAGTCCAAATTGATGTCCAAGCTTCACCAAATAGAAAGTTTCAGTTTGCAAGTTGTTCAAGTTGTTAGTTTGCAAGCATCATGTCTGGGAGCAATCTAGAAGCCAAGGGGAACAAGAGTTTCAACCGGGAACGCATTGAGATGATCGAGGGACATAATTCCAAAGTCATGGACGTTCTTGGTGAGGTCACCACTACAATGGCCAACTAAGAATGACCTTGAATGCCACTACCCGAGAGTGTGAGGAAAATAAGAGAGCCATGGATACCATGAGGAGGGAAACACATAAGAGCATAGAGAGATTAGAGAGGAGACTTGTTGAGGGCCAAGGGCAACGCCAAGAGACTAATAGAGAAAGGCATGATACTTTTGTTGATGGTGTAGAGACAAGTATAACCGATTCTATACAAGAGCCACCAAGAGTTGAAATAAGAAGAGGTGGTCGTATTGAGAATGAACATATTGTGGTGGAAAGGTGGATCCATGATGGTAATCGCCATAGAAGTCCAAATATAAGAGAGGCACATCAAGATGTGAGATATGAGGTTCCAAGACAAGAAGATGACCCAAGAGGCCGAGTATGATTATGAGGAGGAGAGGCCTATGGGCCATGACAACCGATTTGAGAGAAGACACAATCACTATGACAGAGATCGATGCTATCATGAGAGACGTTATGATGATGATTACCGTAAAGATAGAAGAGGAAACCGAGCTTTTGACCGGAGACCAAAGAAGCCAAAGGTGGATTTTTCCAAGTTTGATGAGGGAGATCCATATGAGTGGCTAGATAAAGTTGATCATTATTTCTGTTCTTATGAGGTACCTAGACATAAAAGGATATCTACGACATGTTTCTATTTGGAGGGAAAGGCTAGCAAGTGGTGGGGGTAGATAAGGGACCAATACGAGAAAGATGAAAAGCGTTTAGGGTAGACCGCATTTGAGAAAGAGTTCTTGTTACAATTTGGTCCGTCGCCCACCATTAATCAGCATAGGCAACTTGCTAAGTTGAAGCAAGAAGGCAAGGTTCACTATTACATTGAGGAGTTTCAACAACTCTAAACATTAGTGAGAGGATAGTCAAAAGAAGCACTTGTGGGCACTTTCATAGATGGTTTAAAGCATTGGTTAGCCAAGGAGATCAAGTTGAAGCAACCATCACGAATCCAAGAGGTCATGAGGATGGTCGAGATTCTAGAAGAAAGCAACACGATGGAAATAAATATTTCAATAATGTAGGGAGCAAATTTTCAAAACCTTTGCAAACCAAAGCTCCTTGGAAGAGTAAAGTTGATGTGGAGGTTTCTAAGCCTAAGCCTTATGAGGTTAAGAAACTTTATAGATAAGAAGTTTAAGAGAGAATCAAGAAATGTTTGTGCTTCAAATGTGGGGACAAATGGAGTAAAGAGCACACATGCAAGTCGGGTAAGGCTTTTGTTATGATAGAAGATGATGGTTATGATGAATCCTCAAGCCATGAGTTCGAACATGAAGAGGCTGAATCTAGTGAGGAGGATGAGGATGCTGAATTGTCACTCAATGCCATGTCGGGAGTATAAAAGCCTACTTCTATGAGTGTTATGGGGTGGATTGGGAAATTTGAAATAACTTTATTGGTTGATAGCGGCTCAACTCATAATTTTATCAACTCCAACTTACCAAGATTGGATTGAAACCGAGTGCTATTGAGCCATTTGAAGTTAAGGTTGCCAACGGGGACAAGCGTAGATGTGAGAGGCTTGTAAAAGAGGTCAAGATGAAAATCCAAGGGGTAAGAATAGTTGTTGATTTGCATGTCCTATATCTTGTGGGACTTGATGTTGAGTTGGGCCACGCTTGGCTTCGGGGTGTCAGGAAAGTTGTGCATGATTATGACAAGATGACCATGGAGTTTAGGCTCGGGTCTAAGAAGATGATTTGGACATCTTTGATATCAAAGGAAGTGAAGTCTTGTGAGGCAATTATGTTTGAAAGATTATGCAAGGATGGAGCTCATTGTTTCGCCATTATTCTAGCTAAACAAGAGTCGGTTTTTTAAGTTGAAAAGATTGAAGATGGGGGCAAGAAGGATGACTTATCCTTGCTGCCCGTTGAGGTTCAAGAGGTTTCAAAGGACCATCGGAGGGTCCTAAAGGTGCCTACTACCTTACCACCTACTAGACCTTTCGATCATCACATTGTCTTAGTTGATGAGAGCAAACCGGTGAATGTTCATTCATACTGGTATGCACATTTTAAAAAAGATGAAATTGAAAGACAAGTAGATGAAATGTTGAGAAGAGGATTGATAAGGCCTAGTACTAGTCCTTTCTCCTCATCGGTGTTGTTGGTGAGAAAGAAGAGTGTCACTTGGCGGTTTTGCATAGATTATCGAGCCTTGAATGAAGCTATAATCAAAGATAGATTCCCTATTCCTACCGTGGATGAGATGCTAGATGAACTACATGGGGCAAGGGTATTTTCAAAGCTTGATTTGAGAGCCAGTTACCACCAAATCTGCTTGAGAGAAGATGATGTTCACAAAACGGCCGTTAAGACTCATTTCGATCACTTTGAGTACCTAGTCATGTCGTTTGGATTATGCAATGCTCCTTCTACATTTTAAGCCACCATGAATACAATCTTCAAGCCACTTTTGAGAAGGTTTGTGTTAGTATTTTTTTATGACATCTTGGTCTACTCCAAGTTCGTTGAAGAATACAAGCAACATTTGAACATTGTGATGAAAATCTTAGAAAAGCATCATCTTTCCATAAAGGCTTCTAAATGTGCCTTTATGGAAAAATAACTTGAGTATCTTGGGCACTTTATCTTGGGTGAGGGAGTAAAGGTTGATCAAAAAAATATATAGGCTACGGTGGATTGGCCATTGCCCAAGGATGTTTCGGTTTTGAGAGGTTTTTTGGATTTAACCGGTTACTATAGAAGATTTGTCAAGAACTATGGGCTTATTACTAAACCACTTACTTCCTTGCTCAAGAAAGACAATTTTGAGTGGACATAAGAGGCTAGATAAGCCCTTGAGAATTTGAAGAGGGCTATGATTGTTACTCTCGTGCTTGTTTTGCCCAATTTTGAGAAACCGTTTTGAGGTGTACATGGACGCAAGTGGGGATGTGATAAGTGTTGTTTTAGTGCAAGAAAAAAGACCCTTGGCCTTTATTTCCAAGGCACTCGGGCCAATGACGAAAGAATGGAGCACCTATGCTAGAGAAATGTTGGCAGTTGTGCACATGGTTAAAGTTTGGTGGCCTTATCTATTGGGCCGTAAGTTTGTTATTGTGACTGACCAACAAGTTTTGAGGCACCTTTTGCAATAAAAAAATTGTGACTCCGAAACAACAAAAGTTTCTTGTGAAACTTTTTGGCTTTGAATATGACATTATCTATCAACCGAAAAAAGAGAACAAGGTAGCGGATGCCTTGAGTAGACGTGAGGGGAGCTCTCTATTGTGGGAAGTACATGATGAAGATAATACTAATTTGTTGGCCTTGAGTGGGGCTGAGTGAAGGACATGGGACAAGATCCGGAAAGCTACCAAACTAGATGCAAGAGCCATTGAAATTGTTGAGCTTTTAGAAACTCAAGGGGATGGAGTTGTCAGCTTCAAGGTTAGAGATGACCTTATTTATTACAAAAAATATGTATGCAATAAAAAATTGTGACCCCGGAACAACAAAAGTTTCTTGTGAAACTTCTTGGCTTTGAATATGACATTATCTATCAACCGAAAAAAGAGAACAAGGTAGCGGATGCGTTGAGTAGACGTGAGGGGAGCTCTCTATTGTGGGAAGTACATGATGAAGATAATTCTAATTTGTTGGCCTTGAGTGGGACAAGATCCGGAAAGCTACTAAGCTAGATGCAAGAGCCATTGAAATTGTTGAGCTTTTAGAAACTCAAGGGGATGGAGTTGTCGGCTTCAAGGTTAGAGATGACCTTATTTATTACAAAGAATATGTATATGTTTCCAATGTACCGAATTTGAGAAAGGAGATTCTTGATCACTTTCATAATAGCAAAGAGGGTGGACACTCAGGATGATTGAAAACTTACATTAGAGTGAAACATTTTTTCTATTGGGAATGAATCTAGAAGGCCGTGAAGAAGCTAGTTGTCGAGTGTGATGTTTGTCAAAAATCCAAATATGAGACGTGGCCTCTATCCGGGCTTCTACAACTACTCCCAGTTCCGAATTTGATTTGGGAGGATTTGAGCATGGACTTTGTAGAGAAACTTCCTATTAGTAGTGGATATAAGGTGGTATTTGTTGTGGCTCATCCTTACACGGCTAAGAGTGTGGTCAAAGCATTTGTGGATAATGTTGTGAAGCTCCATGGGTTCCCGAAGAGCATTGTTTCCGATAGAAATAGGATGTTCATAAGCACATTTTGGAAAGAATTGTTTGAGCTGCAAGATAGTAAATTGAAGGCAAGTTCATTCTATCATCCCTAACCGATAGGCAAACCGAAGTTGTCAATAGAACACTTGAGCAATATTTGAGATGTTTTTGCCATGATGAAGAAAGAATGTGGGGTGATTATTTGATTTGGGCCAAGTATTGATATAATACTATTTTTCATGCTTCCATCCAACGAAACCCTTTTGAAGTTGTTTAAGGAAGACCGCCACCAATCTTGGTGAACTATGAGAGAGGCACGACCAAGAGTGATGAGGTAGAGAAAGAGTTGCTTACTAGGGATAAGATCCCAGTGAAGGTAAAAAAAGAGCTCAAGAAAGAATAAAAAAATATTATGATGAGGGAAAGCGTGTGGTTGCCTTCGAAGTCGAGGACTATGTGTACCTAAAGTTACAACCCTATGGCCAAATGATATTGAGAAAGAAGTTTCAATTGAAGCTGTCTAAGAAGTATTATGTGCCTTTTAAAGTGATTGAGAGGTTGGGAGATGTAGCATATAGGTTGGAACTTCCTCCAACATCCAAACTACACCCGGTGTTTCATGTGACCGTGCTTAAGAAGAGAGTTGGTGACCCGAGGCTCATTATGGAAGAGTTACCAAAGTTTGATGAAGAAGGGCGTATGCTCTTACAACAAAATGAAGCTTTTGATTATAGGGTTATCACAAGGGGAAGGAAGAGGAGCAAGGTGTCGCAAATTTTGATCCAATGGGATGGAGTGCAGAGAGAAGAGACCACTTGGGAGGATTATGATGATATGAATGTGAGATTTCTAGAATTTATCCTTGAGGGCAAGGATATACTGGAAGAGAGGGATTGTTAGAGCCTCTAGAAAAGTTACCTCTAGCCGTGCCGCACATGTCTTAACCATGTCGGGGACATGTCCATTGACCAGTCCACATGCATGTCAAGGCCTAAGCCTTGGCATGCACGCAGCACCCAGTGAGGCTGCTGGCCATGCACTTGCAAGTACGCAGGCCAGCAGGCACATGAATTGCCTCATGCACAATGAGGTTAGTGACTGCGCCATCAGAATGCACAAGTCCATGCACGCATCCCTGCGCCACAGGTCATCCTGCACATGCCCCTGCGCCGCACAGCCCTGCCAATGCCCAAGCCCTAGCCTGGGCCATGTTGCTCAGGGCACGGCTCCAACTTGTGCCATGCAACCTTGTCAGCGAGGTTAGTGGCATGCCATCCAGCGCATGACTCTAGCCCATGCCTTGTAGCACGAATGCTCAGGCCACCAGCCTGGGCCATGCAGAGTCAACGCCCAAGCCACCTGCTTGGGCCATGCAGCAGCCATGCACGGGCTTTGCACTTAGACTTTTTGGGTGAAATCCGTGAATCCTAAAGAGAGGATCACTACCTTGCAATTCATTGAATATGTGTGATTCAAGTTATCAATATATGGGGTTTTCTTTCAATTTTATGCATTTCGTGAATCATAGTTGATTATCTATCTTTTGTTCATTCAAAGTTATTTTGAGTATTCATATCTTTTCTATCTTGCTCATCCATATTTTATTGCATATTCTCTATACCACCAAACACATCATACGGCCACTATTGTCATCCATTCACTATCATTTTCGACTATTTGCTCTTCCAATACCTATTTGCCCCAACTGAACTACTTACCATATTAGTATTCCTAAACTTTAAGAACCTTAATTCCATTCCATATCCATCTATATAGCCAGCCATACACTTTCCATAATGAGATCATAGATTTTAGGAACATTCTTAAAATCTCTCAATTATCCCATCAAGTCATATCCATTTACCATATCCAATTCTCATCTCCTAAATTACCTCCAATAATTTAGGAAGCCTTCTTACACCTAAACCCTAGCCATACTATACTCCAAACCCTAATCCCATACACCAAAGTGACGCCAACCCTAATGCCTCCACTATAGCAGTGCGCCCCTTACATGCATTGGAGTTTCTTCACTTCATCATCTATTCCATCATTCCCATACACCAAACCAACCCTAAGCATTTAACCTCACTTCACCAAAATTGACATTATTATCATTATTGCACAATAACCAAGTAAAAGAGGGATAGGCATTCGGTCAAACACAAGGAGAACCAAGGTGTGGACAACATAGTATTTAGGAACTTGACCGATATCCCTAACATACATACAGTTGTATAGTGCGTAAGCATTGCACAATCACTTTGAAAAAGAGTAGAGTCTACTATTAAAAAATTAATTTTTTTTATATGAGTCCTGAATTTACTCACTTTTTTCAAAGAGATTATACGGTGTTTACGCACTCCACAACTGTAAATATCATTTATATTTGTACAAATCTCAATAGATAAATCTTGTGTAAATCTTTTGTAAAAAAGTGTAAAAAAAAGTTTCTTTTAAAATGGAACCTATATTTTCTTTTATAAAAGAACTGCATGAGATTTATTTATTTGAAATTTGTGCTTAGTATTAGTCAATAGAATTATACTTAGTTTTAATAAATTGATTAAAAGATAACTAAGCAATATGTTTTTAAAACTCTCCGTATCTATAAAATGTAAAAATTCTCATTCAATATATGTACAAGATTCTCCTCTAATTTTGTTGCATGCAATCTCGCCAGTTGGGATGCTATCTGGGATATAATAGGAAGCATTACTTTTTCCAGACTCCCAACTTGCTTACACTTACCGGCTTTATTTATATAAAAAAATGTATGAATATATGTTAGGATATGTTATTTGTTATTAACTTAGCATTAAATAATTAAAAATATTTAATATTCTTTAATTATGCGTCAACTCATTTAATATTATATTGTATACACTAAAAAGGATGATTGACTAGCAATTTTTTCAAACCCTAAACTTGGTCACTTCTTATAACCATGGATCAACTTCTTACAAAATCCAGGTCACCTAAGCTGAGCTGGGCTAAACATAGCGGCCTGCCTTCTAGTTGCATAATGTTGAGCCACTTCAATCTGCTTTCTTAAAAGCAAGGGCCACCTAACCTAAGAAAAGGGGAGATTTGAATCCTAGGAGCTAGTTCAAGTGGTAAAGGTCTTGGATTTTGAGATATGTTAAGACTTTTCTCTTGAATCACTCATTTGTTGGAAACTCCTTGCCGAGGGTCTATCTACCCCCAAGATTAGTCAGGATACTATTCCTAGACACCTAGTACCAATAAAAAATATATATATATCATTTGTCTGACTACAAGATTTAAGGGCCCTTTACTCATATGGTCCTATTGTTGGTAAAATCTGCCCTTTGTTAGATTAATTTGGAGCAAGAAATCTCCTATCTCTCTAATCTTTGCAGTTTCCAACCTAACTAACTGCCTAGTTGAGTTAGGGTGGGGAAGATGGTGGGGCAACCAACGCCAACCCTGCTCAGTCAACGTTAGGTTTACCTGGAAAAGTGGAAAAGGCTTCCCAAGTAATTAGCCCCTCCTTAATTTCTTTCGTCGATGCAGTCTTCCAAACGTTCCAAACCCCCACCAGTCCCATTTTGGAAAGTACAATCAACTCAAGCCCATTCTCATGTGCTGTCTAAGGCCATGCATGCCAAATATCTATATTGGCTTCTCAAGCTTTTTAACTTCCAACTTTGTAACACCTAGTTTGGTGTGTTAGCTCATCTTCTCTTCTCTTCTTCTTCTTCTTCTCCTTCTTCTTCTTCTTCTCCTCCTCCTTCTTCTTCACATTCCAATCTAACATTTTACATTTCCTTTCTTTCACTGTGTTTCTCTCGATGGAATTGCCAGTGAAGAGGCCGGTTTCCGGTAGCCGGAGAGTTCCATATGGAATAGAAACCAAAAATCTGTCCTACAAAATATGCGGTCGCCTTGATGAGTTGAGTGGAGTGTGTTCTTGTGGAACTCCAAAGAGACCTCCTAAATTCATTTTGAAGGAAGTAAATTGTGAAGCAAGGCCCGGGGAAATCACCGCGATAGCTGGTCCTAGCGGAGCTGGAAAAACCACTCTGCTAGAGACCCTTGCTGGAAAGATATCACCGAGGAAAGTGTCAGGTCAGGTATTGGTGAATAGTTGGGCTATGGACGCTAAACGTTTTATGAGAATATCAGGATATGTCACTCAAGATGATGCTTTGTTTCCCTTACTTACAGTAGAAGAAACACTCATGTACAGTGCTTTGCTGAGGCTAAAGGATGGGAAAAAGGAGGCTGCCATTAGAGTAAAAGAGCTAATGAAGGAGCTGGGGTTGGATCATGTTGCAGGTTCAAGGATCGGCGGGGGATCACATAAAGGCATTTCGGGTGGGGAAAGGCGGAGGGTTTCTATTGGAGTCGATTTAGTTCATGACCCGGCTGTTATTTTGATTGATGAACCAACATCTGGATTGGATTCTGCCTCAGCCCTTCATGTGGTCTCATTGCTTAGAACAATGGTAGTAAGTCACGGTAAGACAATTGTTTTAACCATCCACCAACCTGGTTTTCGAATCCTTGAGCTGTTTGATCGCCTTGTTTTGCTTGCAAATGGATTTGTCATGCACAATGGATCACTGAACCTTCTTGAAGAAAGGCTTAGGTTTTCTGGCCATGTCCTTCCCCCACATGTTAATGTGCTTGAATTCGCTATTGATGTAATAGAAAGCTTAGCTATTCAAACTTCAGACACTCCCAGCAACAGAAATATATTCGAAGAGAAAGACTTTGAAGAAAACAAGGGTGAAGATCATCAAATGAGGAAGAGTGAATACTCTAGAAATGCTAGATTTGAGGAGGTTCTAATACTAGGACAGAGATTTTGCAACAACATATTCAGAACCAAGCAACTCTTTGCCACGAGAGTCATACAAGCTTTAGTAGCTGGATTTGTACTCGGGACAATATTCCTGAAGGTTGGCAATGAGCAAGGGCGAGTAGCTTTGCAAGCCAGAATTGGGTTTTTCGCCTTCAGCCTCACCTTCTTGCTATCTTCCACAACTGAAGGACTGCCAATTTTCTTGCAAGAGAAAAGAATTTTGATGAATGAGACTTCAAGAGGAGCATATAGAGTATCTTCTTATGTGATCGCAAACACCCTCGTCTTTCTTCCTTTCCTTTTAATGGTTGGTCTTCTCTACACAATCCCAGTGTATTGGCTAGTCGGTTTAAGGAGGGAAATCAATGGATTCCTTTACTTTTCTCTGGTGGTTTGGATGGTTCTCTTGATGTCCAATTCTTTTGTAGCATGTTTCAGTGCCTTGGTTCCAAACTTCATCATGGGCAATTCTGTGATTGCAGGGTTAATGGGTTCTTTCTTTCTCTTTTCTGGGTATTTCATATCAAAGGAAAACATACCTAGTTACTGGATTTTCATGCATTATTTGAGTTTGTTCAAGTACCCGTTTGAGTGTTTCATGGTAAATGAGTATGGAGGAGAGCAAGGGAGGAGCAGGTGCGTGACATTTGTGGAAGGACAATGCAATTTGAACGCAAACGGGTTTCTAGGACAGCAAGGTCTTAAGGAGTCACAGAAATGGAGCAATTTGATCGTGATGTTGGGATTCATCATTGGGTATAGAGTGCTATCTTTTATCATTTTGTGGTGCAGATGTTACAAAACCAGAAACTAACTAGATGAACTTTACAAATCGTTTCAGTATTTTTTTATTTATATTATCCAAATAATGTATTATCTTTACATGTATTGTACGTGTATTTTCTTATAAGCTACTAAGTAAATAATGATTTGTACCTCTCACTTTGCACTTGAATGCCAATGTTACCATATCAATCAACTTTCTATTTCTACTAATGATCTTGTAGCCTATAATACTTCTCTTAAATTCGAGATTCGAGGTTCGAATGATGGTGGATACGGATTTACGAGGAAGAGTCTTTAGATAAGGAAAAAAAATCTCAGTTTATTGTTCATGCTTTCCCCCTTCTGCGTAATACAAAGAATATGCCAAATTGAGAAATGTATTTCCCAACTTCCATATTAATGAAATTTAGAGAATCACAGTGCTCGCAACAGTTACAGCCCAAATTGGCATTAGGTTAAAGAGGAACTTTTTTTTTTTTTTTTTTGGATAGGTAAAAGAGAAGAACATTTCTTAGAACAATAATTATGGATCACACTTATAGCACCTTGGCGAATTAATCTGACAGGTAATATATCACATTTCATTGAAGGTATTAAGAACAAAGTATCCCTGGTTCTACAAGAGAGAAGGAATGGCGGAGGGGGAGGCTGTTGAATGCTCAGAACTCTCTCTTTGTAGACCAGAAAAAATCACGTGTTCAACAATAAAAAGGGAAAATAATCTGATTGATGACAAAAAGATTTACCAAATTGGAACACCCACAAAAGAATTTACGTTGTTGTTCAGTTACCTCTTTGAAGGTACTTTAATTGCTTTTGACAGCAAAATCTATAATGAATGGTATTTGCCCAAAAGAAATCAAGGTAAGAACCTTCAAAGCGCTGCCCAAACAACATCTAAGAAACTGGTTTACCCTACTCACTCGGTTCGGTCGTATATTGAATTGAAGGTCATGGTAGCAACAGAGGAGGTTATGTTTCCATATGATGATGATGTATCTGGCTTTCCTAATCCTGAAGATGCTGTGTAAGATGTATTCTTCATTTTGGCATCATCTTCCTGGCCTCTGCCATCTTTTGAATCCATGAACGGAGCAATCAGGCCTGGTTTTGATATCTCCTCATCAATCAAATTCATTTCACCCAATAGCATTCTAACTACCGTGGACATGGATGGTCGTAGCTTTGGGTTGTCTTGTGTGCAAAGAAGACCAATCTTTAGAAATCTGCAAGCCTCCTCAACGTTGAAATCATCACTCAATGATGTGTCCACCAATCTCAGCAATTCCCCCTTCTCATGTAGTTCCCATGCCTGCAATACAGATGTCTCTCAAGTGATAAGTTTGGCATGTTCTGGACACTTCCATGTTTTCTTTTTCTATTACTTTCCTCATATTTGTCTATTATGTTTCCAAATTTTATTAATCAAAATAATTCTTTACAATAGGACTCGGAAGATATTAAACCACTTAAACCATTGGTTGCTCTTCCTCACTTAGCAACAAAAATTGCCCTTCCTGATTTGCAATTCTTTATTAGTAGGACTCGGAAGATATTAAACCACTTAAACCATTGGTCGCTCTTCCTCACTTAGCAACAAATTGCCCTGCCTGATTTGTTCTCTTAATAATGACACAACGAGCTAACACTTCATCATGGTGCCCATTTCCTGATTAACTGAGAGCAACTAAAAGACCAACACACCCATTTAGCAGTCTCATGGAGAGCTCCGAAATAACAATATTTCCTTTAGTTTTGAAAAATCTTTTTATTGCACAAAAGCAGGGGCAAAATTAAGAAGATTATTTTTTTTGTGTGTGGAGGGGGCAATCCACGAAAGTACATAAGCACATAGATACTTATAGTCTCTCTCTATGGGTGCATGTGTGTGCATGCACAATTCTATAAAACAAAAGCAAAAAGTCTTAAATTAATTCCATGATCAGTTAAATTACTATACAAAGGTTATATACCTATAAAATCATCTTAGAAGAGAACTTTCCTTTTGAATGCATAAGTTTTCAAGTTTTTCAGTAATAATTAGTCAGACTTGTTTATTGTAGCTAAAGCCTTTTCATTTTAGCATTGTAGGTATCAGAACTGCACAACTAAACCTAACAATGACAAACAATAATTGAAAATAAAAAGAGAGAAAAGAAAGTCGGTGGGTGGGGAAGGATTTGTGCAGTCATTAGATTTTTTCCTTTTGCTGTCTTGTGTTTGTTTTGAGACATACATGTTCAAGCTTCCACGAGACTTTGAGAACTTTGCAAGCCCATATTAAAAAGCCTAGTACTCCGCATATAACTCGAACTTAATTTTGATTTTTTCTCTAAACCAACTGGTCAAAAATCAAAAGGATTTATTTGGGAAATAAATAGCTTTAACTTGTAATGTTTTATTGGGAAAAAATATCTTCTTTTTCCTGGGAAAACTATACATTTGGATTTTTTAAGAGTAAGCTTACTCTTTGGTAGGCATATATTGTTTTACTCAGGTGTAGAAGTCCTAAATGGAGGTGTATGACTCCTTTAAGAATTCTTTCTATTTAATCAAATTGAAAAAAAAAAGAAAAGAAATCCAAGTTCCTTACCCTTTCAAGTAGATATTGTTCTTCAGCCGGCAACCGCTTGTTTGTGTTGTTCCTCCCACTAACAATTTCTATGAGCAGAACACCAAAACTATAAATATCTGCTTTCCTCGTCACTTGACCTCGTATTGCATATTCAGGTGCCAAATAACCTCTACAGGAACCAAACAAGGACACTTGATCTTATGAATATAATATACCAAAAATATATCAATTTGGTGAGAAATGAAGTGAAAAATCAAAATGAATATAACCTGTACAAACTTACGTTGTTCCAGCTACACGGGTACTAATATGGGTCTGGTTGGGTGAAATAAACTTTGCCAGACCAAAATCTGAAATTTTGGGTGTTAGGTCTTTATCAAGGAGAATATTGCTCGCTTTGATGTCCCTATGAATGATATGTGGTTGGACGTCTTCATGAAGGAATGCAAGCCCCTGTGCAACACCAATGCAAATTTTATGCCGTGTTTGCCAGCTGAATTGGATACTACTGTGGCCTCCGCCTAAAAATAGAAACAGAGACTAAGTCATTACCTGGAATATTAATGAATTTCAAGAAATAATAAGCATTTGAATTACCAAGAAGTGTTTGAGCAAGGCTATTGTTTTCAAGATAGCCATATACCAAAATCCTGTGGCTTCCTTCTGCACAGCAACCGTACAACTTAACCAGGTTGTCATGTTCAACTTCTGAGATCACATTTATTTCTGTCAAAAACTCCCGCACCCCTTGCCTGGAGTCAGCTGACAATACCTTTATAGCAGCCACACTACCATCTCTTAGCTTTCCCTGTTCAATTACAAAAGTTTTGGAAAAGGAAAGCACTCATTAAATGAAAAAACCAGAAACATTTTGTACATAATAAAATGGTGATACCAAGCATTTCTTAATAAAACTATTTTTTTTTATAAGTAACAAATTTTATTAATGAGAATAGGCATAGCCCAAGTACACAAGAGTTTACACCCAGTTACGAGGAAGTATTCCTCAATAAAAATATAGAAACATAATCATATGCAATGTGGAATCACCTTATAGACAGAACCAAATCCTCCCTCCCCAATTTTATTGGCTGGACTGAAATTATTAGTTGCAAACCGCAATTCCTTGTAAGTGTACAGGTTAACATTCCTGATGCCTGAAATATCTATAGACATGGAACCAATTAGAAGCGTTAACATTAAAAAAAAAAAAAAAAAAAAAAGGTTCCAAATATATACAAAGAATTGGCAGGATGTCCAACAGGTTCAGTTTTGAGAAAATCTATGCTCATGCTCAAGATACACAAAAGGCGGTCACACTCTCCCTGACATGGTAATAAGAAATTTGATTTTTAAACATTCAAAAGAAAAGGCTTAACTTCACCCTGGGAAAAACTGAAGTCAAATATGAAGTTATCCAAAAGAACTATCAACGCCAATTGAGAGGCAGGTGATTTTAAAAAATTACAAAAAAAAAAAAAAATCTCCTTTTAAGGATCTATATTAAGGCATAAAACTAGAACAAACTAAACAAATATAATCCAACTCGTCCAGTATCCCAGCAAGAAATATTTGAAGTAAAAACCACAACTTCTATTCCACACCCAACTAGAGAGCCAAACTCCCCATCCAATAAGGAAAACAGTCTATCTTGTCAGGTTATATGATCTAGTTGAGACGGTCAGGGCTTGTCAAGACGTTAAAAAGAGGCCTTATCTAGAAAGAACTCGAGAATAGCCAATTGAGTATCTGCATTGTAAAATAGCAGCCATTTTAGTTGTTTTCAAATATGAACTGGTTTGGAAAAGTGATATTGATCAGAAGATAGCATCTTCCAAATGTTATCCGTTGAGACAAGAAGGGTCTAAAAATGTAATGAGTCTGTGACTATTTCATGGTAGAGAGCAGACAATCTAAGGTAAGGATTTTTTTTGCCCTAATAAGTGTTGTTGGCACGGACCAATTGAGCATCAGCCCTTATCAGCTGATAAATTAATCATACAAAAGAAAAAAAGAATAAAATTATTTTAATGTGTACCTTCATCATCTTTAATCGTTTGTTTATCTGAGGAAGCTCCTTTTTTTCTAACAAAGAAAGAGAAACAAGGCATCACCAGCTTCTTATGTTTATCAATACCTGCAATCAATCAAGCCCCTGCCTGCCAAGTTAAACCATTGAACATAAATCCATCATCATGTAATTTTAACTACCCAAAATCTTAGTCATGAACTCTGCTACAATGAAGAACAGGTAGGAACTGTAATAGTCGGTTGCTTCATACACTACACTCGTGTGATGCCCATAATTTATAGCTAGGTGGCCCCAATTAACTTCTTTGATCTGCATATCTAACTAGCAGAGTGAAGTAAAACATAGCTGCCCACGATATTGCAATTGGCCCCATCCTAAATACTGGTTAAATAATGTTGGGATTGTGATGATCATCCATCTAAAGATATCATCCTTAATGACTATTAACTTCGGTAACATGTATGATTGGCTTTAAAATTTCGTTCTCTTATGAAAGTTACTACACAAAAAAATAAGCAGGCAGAGAAAATGATGTACAAGGACGTGTCAACAAGCATAGAAAGATGAGTTCCTGGGAAGATTAAAGAAAGAACGATGGAAAGAAGGAAACCCAGGTTTTAAATCTTTGGTTTGGGCTCACCGTTTTCTGGAAAGAAAACTCGGACTTTCAACTTGAATAGTCCGTCTTACCCCAGTTTCTGAGAAAACAAACTGATAGAAGGCAATTATCTCCCTAAATCAACAGATGAGATCCTAAATTACTGAGAATTCGTAGAAAGTCCAGATATGAACAATGAAGAAGCCTACCTTTATAATTGTCCTGCGGCTCCTGCCAACAATGTATTTGAGAGAGAGAGAGAGATCGTCGGGTCTGTTGTAATTTTAAAGCTTGAATACTTGCTGTTTCCGGTCCAGCACGACGTTGGAGGACGGAATGAACATGGTCAACAAATTAAGGCGTGGGAAACCAACGGCGACCTCCCTAGACAGTAGACCGTTCTCAATAATTTCTCATGTTATGAGTTATCTCTTCTCTCTCTCTTTTTCTTTGACTTTTTTTTTATCTAATTTATGAAATCAGGCGATTTTCGCGGAAGGTATCGACGTGGCGAGCCACTGACAAGTCAATTCAACGTTTCTGTCTCCTCTACAATTTGTAGCCTGAAGCTGACATTCTTAATATAATAAGGATAATGTTAGCGTGGAAACTAACGCCTCCTTTGTTTTTAAAGAAATAGATAAATTAAAGTTAAACTTAAAAAATTAAATAAAAAATTATTAAAATATATTTTTTAATATTATTTTTATTTAAAAATTTTAAAAAATTAAATTATTTATTTTACTTTATATTGAAATTTGAGAAAATTATAATGATTAAATAAGAAGAATTTGAAAAAATTAAATTGTTTATTTTATATTGAAATTTGAAAAAAATAAATTTTTTATTTTATTTTGTATTGAAATTTAAAAGAATTATAATAATGAAATTGAAATGAAAATAAATGTTTTTTGAAAATAAACGAAGCATAAATGTCCACTTCAAATAGGTACATTAGTTAAAGAGAAAAATATTTACAACAGTTCAAATTATAGTATAATTATTTTTTAAAAAAGTGAATGAAATATATGATTTACATGAAAAAATTTAATTTTTTAATAGTGGACTCCACTTATTTTCAAAACAATTATGCGACGTTTACACACTTTAAAATTATATGTAGAATTATTCGTAATTAAATGAGTTTTTTTGTTTTTGTTTTTTTAAGTATCTTTTAAACCTCTTTAATCATTAAAAAAATAATATAAAATTAGAACTCTCTAATTGTTATTTTCTTAATTATTATATATATACGAATAGACATATTTGGTGGACATATTTATGAGTCATATTATTATTTTTCATATAACAAATATATCAGGTCAATATTTAATACTTTTCTTTAAAAAAAAAACTCTCTTACGGATATTGTATTGATTTTTATGTATTAAATCGTCTAATTTTATGTGATAATAATAAAAAAAAAAACTTCAAATGCTTTGAAGGGAAAAAAAATAGACATGAATAAATTGTATAAAAACATTGGAGTCTAACTACTTTGTATATGTTAATTAAGATATTTATCCATTGATGATAGAACCTCGTTTGCATGCGTCATCCTCAACTCATGTAGAGGAGACACTAGATACGTTATATTAGAATAGCAATGCTAAATGTATTTATTTATAATTTTAAGTATAAGATTCATTTTATCTAGGAGTGTATAAGAATTGATGGGATCAACTGTCACCTATCGAAACCGACCGCTCGAGTCAGTAACCGGTCAACTGATGATAGAAAATAGAAGAAATCGACGTTGGCCAATTCGATTTCTGTCTGTACTAATTTCAAATCGTTGAATCGGTCAATATATATATATTTTATATATATTTGAGGTAAAACGATGTTATTTTACTTAAATTTAAGTAAAATGACATTGTTTGATCTCAAACCAAACAACATCATTTTACATGTACTGTATATAAAATTTAAAAAAATATATATAAGTGAACAGTAGCATCGTTTTGTTTTATCTCGTTGTCTTCAACCTCCCATCCCCTCTTCTTCTCCATGGGCACTCTCTCTCTCTCTCTCTCTGAACCACATTCAAGCTCCATTGCCGATTGAAAAATCCCTGGAATCGATAAGGTAGTATTTCTCCTACCCATCAACCGGTTCGGTTGGTCTTCCTCTAAAAAACTTCCATATCAATCCATTTCGATTTTTGACAAAAACCGAACTGCTACAGTCGGTTTTCACCCCTAGTTTCATCAGTTTTGTTTTTAAATTTATAATTTTCAATATATCAATGGTTGACATGTCAGCACGTATTGTTATGTAAGTACAAATAACATTTTTTATGTCAGAACTAATACTTTTAATAGACTATTCAAATCCACTAAATATTCTAAAATTTTTTTTTTTTTTTCTAATCAAGTATATTATAGATTAAATAAAAGATACAGAGTTCAAGGAGGATTCTTTCCACTATTAATATACATAAAACATTGAGGAATATTATCTAGGGGTAGGCTTCCAAAAACATGATTGGTAACTACTCATTGTGCAACTGAATGCACATCGATTTTGAGATCGATGTATCTTAGCAAATTTTCAGTCTTGATGAATATTGGATATGTGCTGAATGTCTTTAATAATAGTTGAAATGTTATGGAATAAAGAGGTATCCGGATTCTCAATGGATGTAATTATTGATTAGGAATCTCTTTTGATAATCGCAAGACATTAAGTTAAAGCGATATTGGCTGCTAGCAGTGATGCTGCTGCTTCTACAATTAACTAGATAGTGATTTATACCTTTTCCGTTATTATTTCCCAAAAATCCTGAATCTATCGAACACACTTCATTAATTATTAATTATCTTGATGGGTCAATATTTTATGGCAGTTTCTCTCAACAAGTTGTCTTACCATGATTTTCGAAGAACCTAACATACTTCATTAATTATCTGGTATGATACTAGATCACACCACCTTGTTGTAGTTGATACTTAATTATATTTAAAGCCTCGAATTTGTGTGAAAAAAAAAAAAACCCACAACTTGGGCAAATTACTTAATTATATTTAAAGCCTCAAATTTGTGCGAGGAAAAAAAAAACCCACAACTTGGGCAAATTTGCCCAAGTTGTGGGTTCACGCATTGACTCATTTTTTATTGGCCAATCATTTAGCTGACATATTAAAATGAAAAATATTATATATATATGGTATTATTTATTAATTATTAAAAAGTTAAAAAAAAAAAGAAAAAAAAAAGAGTCAAATAACCTATTAATATATACCATCCCATCAACGCATTATGATAAAAATATAACACAAGTATAATAATAACATAAATTGTGTCAAAAATGATATCTAAATGGAAAGAAATTAGACGAGACTAAAAAAATAAATAAAAATCCAGTTAATAAATTAAAGAAACACAATATATATTGGCCATTACAGGAGAGATCTGGGAAAATCAACGAACAATAATAAAATTATTTAAAATTAATTTCATAATTAAGTGCGTTTATCTCTCATTCTATGTCTTGTGGTTCGAGAAAAATTCTAGGATATCCTAATCTGAGAAATATATATATATATAATTATTTACATTTTCATTTATTGGGTCATTTTAATTGGACAGTTGGGACTTTATAATTTTCAGTGTGAACACATATGTGGCTAAATTAAATCATAAAAACCGAGATTTTATACCATGGAAAAATGTTCAGTTTTGGAAAGCGAAAGAAAATTATAAAAATCTCACTAATAAATTTAGGTCGGTCCAGCTCTTATATCCAGGCCTAATACTTTATAAATACAATTAAAACATGATTTTTTTTTTATAAAGAAAATCGCTTTTTTTGACAAATCTTGAGTAGTACTGAAATATTCTCTCCCGCCTCATTTGAAGTCATTTCGAAGACAAGTAGAGTGGGAGGATTACATCTCCTTATATCTTCAAATAAAATTATTCAAAAATAAATAAATAAAAAGCACAGCGCAAACTCCGGTACAAAAAAGAAAAAGAAAAAGTTACATACTGACTTGACAAGTCTTTGACTCAACACACATCAACTTGTTCTTTCAATCCGTGTATTAGAGATTTGAGAATTGTCAACATTTACCCATAAGAGAATATCCATATCTATTGGTGAAACTGCTACTTCTTACGAAACTCATTTATTTATACACAAAATCGTTGAACATAAGTGCAAAGTGGATTCATACTCAAACATGAACTCAAATCACCATGTTCATCTCGGTAGATAGTCCTACACAATTTCAACTTATAACCTCTATAACAGTCGATATACCATTTATTAGGTCTATGGGTGTACGAAAAGCATCGTCTTGGCGAGCTCTAGCGCTTTCTGGCGCCCAAACAGCTTCTCCACAATTGCAAGTGCAAACTCCATCGAAGTTCCCGGCCCTCTGCTGGTGATGAGTGTACCATCGATCACAACCCGGTTTTCAACTTCACTCTGATCCGACAGCTTGTTGCAAAGTGCAGGAAAAGCAGTAGCCTTTTTACCCTGGATCAGAGAATACATGTCAACCGAAGCCACAACAAT
>QEOT01122044.1:0-20928 GCA_003123785.1 Pterocarya stenoptera | reverse complement strand
TGATTGGCTTCCACTTAAAACCTAGAGATGAGGGAAAGGGAAGGTCATGGCGTGTGTAATATTGGTCTATGGCGTACGGCCTCGTTCTTTTTTCATTTTTTCCCCTTTTTTTTTTTTTATTTTTTCCTTCTTACTTCTGTTCTATTCGGTAAGCTAGTCTACTTTCTTGTTACATATAAAAATATTTTTCTTATTTTTCTTTTCTTACTTCTGGTCTATTCGGGTAAGCTAGTCTACTTTATTGTTACATATAAAAATAAATAAGTAAATTTCTGACCGGTGATTATTCATCGTTCTACATTTTATATTTTATAAAAAATATTTTTATATCCTATAAAAAAATTATAGGTATGAAATATGAGAGTGTGATTGATGTATAATATTATTTTATAAAAAATCAAAAAATAGATAGTGTTACTGTGACACTCAAATTTGTCCACTTAACATGTTCAGTATAAATTGTATTTTTTAAATATTTAAAAAAAACATTAATACATTAATAATTACTCCATTAACCAGTAAATAAAAAAATTGTAAAAAATATATGAACAATCAAATTGAAAAAACAAATTTAAGTGACATAATATCATTTTCCTTATTATCATTTCATGACAAACCAGGGACTTGCATAGTTGCATGTGTCATGTTTACAGAGTCAACATGCTAGTTCAGTACAAATATTATTCGGATAAGGAATATAAAATTAAGATTATAAAAAAATTAGTCATGACATATCAAACAAGTGTATGAACAACGTATTTTGTTAATAAATTAACTAGATTGGGATGGAATGATCATTTTGATGTATGGGTATTACCTCTATGAGACATCTTCGAAACTTTTTAAACTTCAAAAACCAACTCAAAAAAGTTCAAATTCTATAAGAATACCATAATCTTTCTTCTCCCTTCTGTGAGGATATAGGAAAAAAAAAAAAAAGAAAGTCAAAATATTGAAGATGGAGGATTTAGATTAACCAAAGTCCGAGTGGGAAAAAATATATATACACAATATGGGCCTATAAGGCTATAACATGTATACAGTATAACTACTGAGTTAATTTTTTGAATTTATATATTTATCTATTTTCACTTTAATTTTTAAAATTTGGTTAAAAATATAATCCAAACTAAAATTTAAATCAAAAGATAGAGACAGTTGCAATTCAACGGAGGCATCTGTAGTATATAGAACTAACAGAGTTATTAAATGGCGTCATGTTTTATCAACCAAAATAATAATAATAATAATAAGGCTACTCCTATCCAATTTTTTCACTTACCTTTCGTTGTTGAGGCCGACAGTATATTTGACTTGAGATGACAAAAAAGTTTTTTAATGTTAAGTTGTGATAGAGTTATGAAATAGTAGATGTTGCATCATTGTTAAAAAAAATTAAAAATTAAAAACAAAAATTAAAAAAGAGATCGTATTAACTAAAGTTTTGAATACCATTCCATTTAAAGTATTAGATCGAAATATTTCAATACTTTCGAGATAGCTTATATATATAAGTTAATTATATTTCAAAATAACATTAATATAAATTTTAAAAAGTTAAAACATATATTTATAAAACTCAATAATATTTCTAAGTTCTTAATCTAACTATAAAAAAAAATAAAATCATTCATCTTCATCACAAAAATAAGAATAAGGATTTGATTTTCAGCCAAGAAGAAAAGGAGATTAAAAACAGTTAAAAAATAATAATCTTCAGATATAAAAATTATAAAAATATACTAAAAATATCAAAATCTACTAATATCAGCCTGTACATAAAAAAGCGGTCAGTATCGACAGAAAACACACAAGTACGATCGGTATTTAATCCGATACAAAACACATACGTACCGGTCCCTACCAAGCACGGGTACAGCACCGTATTTAAAATTCTGGTATCGACGCCGTCCCATCAAATCTGGGTTTCGGGAAATGTGATGATATGCTGCCTCTGATCCAGTTTAAAAAAAGCCCAGGCCCAAAATGTTATTACAGAATACAGGTTTTTGGGATTTGAAAAGGAATAGGCTTCGTGCGTTGATAGGTAAATAAATAGAATTTGCACAGCACCATCTTGATCCTCTGGATATCAACAGAATTTTTGAGAAATTAAATAAATAAAAAATTGTCAAAAACTCATACGAAGCAATCAGCCCATTAATTTATGATCACTTGAACCAATTTTGAAACACAATAATAATAAGCTGCCACCGATTGATAAAATATACCAACTCTTAAAATCAAAATCAGCCTAAATTCACGGACACAAACAGCTCACGTACAAGCGTTTCAATCAATAAAAGTTATAACCATAGTTACGGAAGATTTCAGGTCTAATGGAGGCCCATTATGTTGCCCGCAATGGAAAGCACAACTATGAATCACCCAACCAAATATATGTACACAAGCAGTGTGTCACAGATGAAGTGCTACAGAGAAAGTTATATGAGCATATAATAATTTTCAGCGTTGTCCCTCCACTCCTACTCAAAATATTCATTATCGCAGAAAGCATAGCACTTAAATCTCCTAGAGTTGTGAGGGAAGTTATGAAACTTTCAATCTTCGTTTCACCAACTCCCCAAGTCATCAAGAGGGAAAAGACATCTGCATGATAAAATAAACACATAAACAAAGGAGAAGGGTCATGCCAGTAATTGAGATACATGAGGTTCTGTGATGATTGAATGCTGAACCTTTATTCAGTAAAGGTAAAGAGAAGGGGAAAGGAATGAGTAACAAACCATGTATTTGGAATAGGCATCAACAAATCACAGACTATGATAAGTAAACATATAAGAAATCCTTATGACTGTTTGCAATGACAAATGGTTGATGTCATGATAGCACAAATGTTGAATATCAACATTATACTTCATGGGACTTCAACTTTTGAAATGTATTCAGTCAAAGTCAAGTAAGACTAGAAGTTTAAGAACAGTATTCGTCATACACGCTAACATTGTGTTTAGATGAGTGGCTGTGAATTGACATTTATTCAAACTTGTAACTTTGTGGTTTTTGACAATCATTTCTTTATCTGGATTAACAAGAGTTTTTACTAGGAAAAATCAAACAAAATAAAATTCTTTAAAATGTTAAAGTTGGAATTTTCAGGCATTTAAATTTCATGGGGAGATTATCATATACAAAATAAGAAAAACTANAATCAAACTTGGAAAAGAACTCCTACCATAGAATCTCAATGAGGTCCCAACTCAAATGGATGTTCAATGTTTGTTTCAAGGCTTTGAATAATGTGAAAATAATACGTAAGACAATAAAGTTAAACAAAGCACTCTAATCTAAGATGAATAATTACATAAATCTTGAACAATAGCCCCATTCCCAATTTCCCCAACCCTGCAAGGGAAAGAATAAAAAAATGACAGAGAGACAGTCACACATACTTGCATACACCCATTTACTCGGAGAGCTTGTGGGTGTGCACACAACAACCACCAAGACACATATTATTACCAAAACAACTGAAGGGAGCACAAAATCAGCTGACCTTGGGTGAGATGGGAGAGAAATTATACAACTACCATCACATTTTGTTTGACATCAAGAACTTGGCTGCTTTTTTCTCTGCTGGCTTAAGAATCTGGAAGGAGCACAGCAAGTCTTCATCTACACTCATCATTGCGCCAGCATTATCAAATTCACCACAGTAATTGGGGGCTGAAAATATCGTAACAAGCTGCCTGTTGGCAAAGAATTCATATCCATCCTCCACCACCTATACAACAGTATTGATTCAAGTGTCCAGAAATAATAGAATTGGAGAGTAACAATAGAGTGAAGTTATAAGCAAAAATTAAAAGCAAAGACAAAGACCTGATGGGCACGACAGATAAGGTCCAAATCCTGCTTCTCTAAGAATTCTGCCACCTTATCAGGGCCAAAGGTGTGTGATACTCCTCTGTCATTCATTCCCCATCCTTTAACATCTCTACCAGGATCTGACCAAAGCAAATCGCAAAGCAAGCCAGACTCCGGTATAGCAGTAGGACGAGTTAAATTTCTAATTTGATCCAAGTTTATCAGATCAGGGGAAAGACCACCGTGCATGCATAATATTTTGTCATCTATAAGAGCTGCCACCGGAAGGCAGTTAAAAGAGTCTGTAAAGGCCTTCCATAGTCTAACATTAAATCGCCGCTTACATTCGTCATAGAATCCATATATCCGGTTAATAGAAGCACATTCATGATTTCCTCTTAGAAGAAAGAAGTTCTCTGGATATTTAATCTTATAGGCAAGCAAAAGACATATTGTTTCTAAGCTCTGCTTTCCACGATCCACATAGTCCCCCAAAAATAGGTAATTGGCATGAGGAGGAAATCCCCCATATTCGAATAGCCTTAATAAATCACTGTATTGTCCATGAATATCACCTGAAAATAGAAAGGGAAAACTATCGAGGTCAGACAAGTCAAATTAAAGAATGCTAAATGAATAATAGTGATTGCCCTGAGCATGGGCTGGACTGGACAAATTAGCCCTTAGTACTCCTGGAAATTGTAAATTGTTTGTTTGTTTGTAACGTAAATCATAGTTCAAAACCTGCTCAACTAGCTCAAAACTAAAATGAGTTATATTCTGATAAAGGAATCTTCTTGCCCTGAGCCTCCTAATGTTGTAAACCAAGGCATACAAGGATAATCCTCACTAATTGCTACTCCATAAGCACCTAAGTCACTGATTACCATGGCTCCATCAGAAACTCGTTAATCCATTGGCTAAGGTGTTGATAGAACATGGGCTAGAACAGGATATTGGGTATTTCCTCTTTATTTTCTCACATTTACATCTAGCCCACATTTATCAGCCATCAAAGAGTGCATAGACTAAGATGTCCACTCATGTTGCAACGAAAAACAGCAGTACCAACGATAGCGGTACTGCTGTTTATTTTCTCTGAATTTCGAAAATAAACAGCAGTACCGACAACACAAAGGGTAAATTCATGACAATTCAGAACATATTGGCAGCACCAACAAATCAAAATCCATTCAAAGCCTAGAAACACATCTTTCTTTCTCTAAAATGTAGCAGGTCACAGCTACCACTCTGCCATATCTTGCGCTCAATTTTCTTCACTCCTAAAATTGATTAACTAGCTCAATCACAGCATCGTATATACGTTCAAATACTCTCAATGTCCTATGTTCAAACAATCTTCCCCACAAGCAACTTTCTTCCAACCGTGTGAAGAAAGGACGCCAGGGTAAAAAAGAATAGCCGCATGAAAACCATATCACTTGATTCCTAGCGAGGAAAAGGAAACTGGGAAAATTCCTAAAAGGCAAACAAAATACAAACAATGCGCACCGCAAATCTTGATGGGGGCTTGGAGTTCGAGAAGATTGGGCTGTCGCATAAAGATGTCTTTGGAAGCAACACAGAGTTGCTTGATCTCCGTCTCTGAGAGCTGGACCTGCTTGCCGGGCCTCGCCAATCGGACCTCCGTCAGCCGTCTGATTATGTCGTCCAGTAAGGCCGGGTCGATTAATCCCTGCCCTTGCGAAGCCATTGAATATAGATCCTCGACCCTTTGAACGGCTTCCACTTAATACCTAGGGATGAGGGAAAGGGTGAATTATAGCCTGTGTATTATTGGTCTATGGGTTCATTTACTTTTCCATGGTTCTGGTCTATTCGGCGAGGTGGTCAACTTTCTCCATATAAAAAAAGGGCAAACAGTATTCTCTCGGGAAAGAAGAGTGGGAAAAGGAGAGAAAATAACACTAACTACATTTACTTTTCTCTTTTGAGTGGAATAGAGAGAAGAAACCGTCAAAACAGTGACGGTGGAGACGGCTGGAACTCCTATGTCTATGTGGCGGAGGCGTCTATACTCTATTATTATTTGTTTTTATAATAACAAATGGTTCATTCACAAAGAAAATATACACAGAGACAGATAACACATTACATCTCAGTATCGAACAAGACCAGGAGCAAATCTTGACATTGATGCCATTGTATAGTATCATCAATAAGTCGAGCATGTCGAGCCAATAAATGAGCTGCATCATTTTTTTGTCGTCCAACATGAATCACTTTATAAGCCACAAACTTACGAATGAGAAGTTGAATTTGCCCTGCCAAAAAATTATGACTTGATAAAGTAGCACCACTTGCTCGAATCAAATCAATACCAATCAAAGAATCTCCTTCTACTATGCAAACCTCGAAATGTAGCCATAGCTTATAGGGGTGTATAAAGACTGATAAAACTAATCGAGATTGACATGGACCGGCTGCCAGAATACAGAACCAACCAAAACGGGCAGAGAATCGGTCGGCTAACAGTAGAAATAGGTTGCAACCGACGTCGGCCTGATTCAGTTCCGATTTGAACTTAGTTCAAACTCCCAAATCGCCTGATTACATATATATTTATATTATACATGTATAAAACGACGTCGTTTCACTTAAGTAAGTGAAGCGACATCATTTACTTAAGTGAAACAACGTCGTTTTAAACTCATGATTTTGAAAAAAATATATATAAAACGACGATATTTGGCTTAATACACCAAATAACGTCGTTTTGCTTTAGGGCTTCAACCCTAACCCCCGACCCCCTTCCCCTCTATCATTTTCGCTATGCTTCGTTTCCCTCTCTTCTCTCTCTCTCTCTCTCTCTCTCTCTCTCTCTCTCTCTCCCTCTCTGATGCCATCTCCCTTTGATTATATATTTATATTATACGTGTATAAAACGACACCGTTTCACTTAAGTAAGTAAAGCGATGTCATGTTACCCATGGTTTTGAAAAAAAAAAAGAAACAATGACGTTTGATTTAATACACCAAACATCGTTGTTTTGGGTTGAGGCTTCAACCCTAACCCCTAAGCCCCCTTCCCATCTATCATTTTCACTCTGTGTCGTTTCCCTCTCATCTCTCTCTCTCCCCAACGATGCCATCTCCCTCTTAGGCTCTCAACTCTCTCATCTCCCTATCAGCCCTATCTATCATCTCCCTTTCAGCTCTCTCTCTCTCTCTCTCTCCCTCTCTCTCTCTCAGAGATTCTCTCATCTTCGATTCATTTTTGTAGTTTTTATTGCGATATTTGACTATTTATTGTAATATCCGCACACTGATATTTGTTGTGAGATTTACGAAACTTTTTTTATGGGATTATGAAGTAAAATCAATGAGGACACCGATGAACCGACAATAACCAGCTGAAACTACTCCTACTGGTTTTATTCCCCTTCATCGACCGGTTTCTGTTGTTATCACCCCCCGAAAAATATGTCGGTATGAATATGGTCGGTTTTCACCATTAATATCTTATATTTCATCAACATCAAACACATCAGTTTGCTTACGACATATAGCAAATAAAATCTCTCATTCTTCATTATGGACAATCACCCCAAGTCCACCATGACTAGAAGATTGAAACAACGCAACATCAAAGTTAAGTTTAACCTTACCTTGTAGTGGTGGAATCCATGGAAGTAAACGGTCCTTCCTTGGTAGCAATTGATGAGACTTTACAGTTATATAGCTCTCAACATAGGCATAAAAGTTATCTACTGTGACACATCTTTCTCATAGGTTAGGAGTGTCACATGTTTCTCATAAAATATAGCTCGGCAACAGATTTCATAATTAATAGATAAACTAAATAATAAAATAAACAAGCCTAGAACTAAATCCAACTGCTCCATCTAAACTTGGTCCGCTTGCTCAAACTGATCATCAATAAATATCTGGGTGATTAAAAAATATATGAAATAAACTAAAATAAGATGAAGACTCAGTAAAACATATATCACAACATAAACATAATAAATGTAAGGTTTTCATAAAAATTTTCATGTTAAAAGCTTAAATCATAATTTTTCATGTTGATGTTAATGATATGCATGATTAATTTATCTAAATTAATTGACTGACCTGACTGGCCAACATAGTTAACCATGTGTGCAAGATTGTGCACCGGCCCCGCGTTCCGCTATAGCAAGAGGAGCTGCTGGTAGTATTATAGCATACTATGGTTGACTACACTTGAGTTCGTGGCTTGCATCCACCCTGAAAATGCATTGGTACCATGCATCTAAATGACCATCTGATTAAATTGATCTAATCTTATCTTCCCCTTGAACTTAAGATAACTTGCGCGTCTTCTACGACGTGAAATGCATGATATACATACAAATATAAATAATTGTAAATTTCTGAATCTGAACATGATGTTGACTGAATGACATGATCACGTGCTGTGCTTGGTAACATGCTTGCATATGACATAGTTGTGCATAAAAAAATGGCTATTAAATAATTGACTTTAATAATAATTTATATAAACTGGACTATGATGATCATGATTTGTGATCAAATTATTTATCTAGTTGCGCTGCCTTTTTGAACTCACTTCGTAGCTCGCCACCTATACGAAGTATTAAACGTCACTAAATTTGTCTAGAAAAATATGTCATAATATCCTACTTAATTACATTCACACTTTTGGAAATAATCAAATAAATATTTTGTTTAATATAAAATCAATGAATACTTATATCTTAAATTATTTAAATACTAAATAAATATTTTTACTTGCAAATTATAATTTAGTAGAATATTTGGGCTATATTTAATTATATTAAAATAAGTCATGAAAACCTTAATCCTTAAAATAAGTTTACGTTCTTATAATTAACATAATTATTCAATTTTACAAGAAATCTAATGAATACTAATATCGATTAAATATTCTTAACATATTTATTTATTTTCTAGTTATAACTGTAATATAATAATTTTATCAAATCAGACATAATAACAATAAAATTTATTTTAATTAAACTTAATCATATTTAAAATTAAAACCCTGGTTAAACTACTATTATAATCTAACAATAATTTAAAACTAATAACATATTACAATTTAGTAGGAAAATTTTATTTAAATCTTTTAAATAACATTGGAAACTCTAAAATATACTTAACCAAACTTAACGTACTAAAAATAAAATTAGACTTTTATTATTTACTACTAAATTTAGTTGTAAAAGTTAATATTTAATAATATAATTGGAATCCTTAAAAATATTTTATGTAAAAATAAAGCTTTTGGGCTAGCATATTCATCCAAGTAAAACTAAGCCCGATTTAAAATATTAAGCCCAACCCAAATTAAAATAGTACAGAGGTTCATGTAATAAAATAAATCAAGCCCAAGGTATAAACAAAGCCCAAAGTAAAATATCACTAAGCACAAAATAATTTGCCAAGTCTTATATATTCAGGGGCATAAACGTAATCTAATATACATGAAATTTGCTACACGTAAGTGTAACCACTAAAAAGGAGAGGAGCAGTCCTACGTGGGGTGGTGGGCGACGTGGGGTACTTATGCAGTTTCCGGCGACGAGTGATGGTGACAGTGCTGTGTGAGGTTGATGGGAGGTAACGACCGGTAGTTTCTGTCGTAACTCAAGAACTCCTACTCCTTGTGGTGGTCTCCAGTTATATCAGGGCAACTGATTACTCTCGGCTTGAGTAAGTTGTGGTGTACCACAGATAGGTAGGGATGGAGAGGCCTACGGAGGAGATGGGTGGCACCTTGTGATGGTTCTTGGTTGCGGGGTCTCACGGTGTGGTGTCCATTGGAGCTTTTCGTGGCATGAATATGCTCTATTTTTGTTGTATAAAAACATAGGCTATGTCAATATCACGCGGGCTGATTTTTGGAGCTGCAAGCGGTGGATATTTACGTGCATGGCGGGGTGGCAAAAAAGGTTGTGATGTGGTTTGCTTGCTTCATGGCAGTTTCGTGTTGGTGCGTACAAGCAAAGAGACACATGGCGGCGATTGCTACCATGGGTTAATGGTGGCTCACGGAGCAACGTTGATATGAATCTGCCGGAATGGAATCTATTGAATTCACAATCAATTTGAAAATTCACCCAATAAAGTCCAAATCAAGTCAATGGATGGAGAATCTAGATCTGATGAGAATTTGTTTCAAGAACTTAGATTATATTAAAATCTAGACCTGTTGAAGAACCTGTCTTAAGAACCCAGAAAATTCAATATTGTCTAATCCTTCAAATGAGACTACAAAGAGTATTTAAACAAAAACATAATTGAAACCTAGCCAAAATAAAACCGTTTTATCCAAAAATATCCCTGGATGAATAGTGGCGCGACTGCTACAGTAACACTACAGTAACTTGGCTCTTGAAACCCTAGTTCCTAAAAAGTAACTTTTCAAATAAGCCATTGGCCACAATATAAGGCCTTTCCAAAAACTTTAGTTCATAAGAAATAAGACATATGTGGGTCAAGTATCCTTAAGCCCATTTATTCTAAATTAATAAAATAAATCTGTTAACAAATTGAAAACTTTCAACAATAATAGGCCCAAATAATAATTATAAATCATGTCTTCCATAGCTTGTATTAAGTAGATCAAAACTGGTTCTCATTCTTCTAAGCCAATTTTGAGTGTTGGCTTCTTGTTAGCTTCATCTCAAATGGATTGCACCAATTATTGTGTTGTTTTCTTGATCTTTTTAGCTCTTGATCTTCTAATTAGCCCATCTGAAACTTGCAAATGATTTTTAAGACTAGTCCACATTGGTTTCCATCAAACGCAATGAGCATACGTGGTGTTCCAACACAAGGCCGTGGGCACCTATGGGTACAGGGCGGCGTACGTGGGCATGGAGTTTCGTCGTCAGTTAGTGTAAATGCTGCCTGGGTTGAGATGCTGCCTTGGTTTCTCATTGGGTTACTGCCACAGGGGCTCACGATTGGAGGAATCGCAAGGAGAGGCTGGAGGTTGATGATGTGTGTGCGAAGGTAGTGCAGCAACCCTATATTTCGGGGAAGGTGACGACGTGTGCATGGTTACGTGGCCATAGAAGTTGTCTAGGGTTTTCATTCATGTGTTTGTTGGTTACTAGGAATCAATGTTTCTACTTAATTAAAAACCGAGAGATACAGTGTAAGTTAGTTATCATATACAAAATCTTCCGGACTAAGAAATTATCCAAGAGAAAATAGCGGCATTTCGACGCTTGCATTCCATTGACAATGTAGCGTTCAAATTAATGTTGAACATTTGAGATGGTGAAGAAGTGAAGGACGATAGAAAATCCCAAAATTGATAGCAGAGAGGCTAGTTTGGTTACACAAAACTAAATAATCTCATCTCATATAATCATTATAATTTTTTTAAATTTTCATACAAAATATTATAAATAATTCAATTTTTTCAAATCTCAAAATAGAAATAATATTAAAATTTTATATTATAATAATATTTTATTTAACTTTAAACAAAATATTTCATCTTATTTCATATGAACTGTATAATCAAATGAAGCCGTACAAGGTCGGAAGCTGTCAATAGGTATGGTTTACACGAGCCCCTGCCCCTGCATTGTCTGTGCACAGTATAATGCCTAAATGCAGAGTTTCCTACAATTGCTTCCCTTTATTTCACGCCATTCAGTGGCCATTGTATTTGCTAAGAATCAATATGGGAATAAAACGTGAGGATTTTAGCATTGATGCTGCTGACCAGCTAAATCTATGTGATTGACAGTGGAAAAAACGTGTTCCATATGTAATGAGGATATTTGAAAATCCTCACCTCTAAAGGGAAAAAAGTCAAAATAAGTATACAGAAGTAACGAAGAAATATTGGCCATTACCTGTATGCAAAGATCAGCCCACGAAGGGATGACACTCTGCATTTGCATAATTGAAAAGCAACCCTGCATAATTGCAAAATCAACATTTTACATATTCATTTTATCATTCAGATAAAACTTCTACACTAGCTTATACGTATTTGATACAAAATAATAATAAAATATTATTTTATTATTATTTTATTATTATTATTATTAATTTTGTTCTAAAATCAATTTATATATATATTTTTCAATTAGTATTCACTACATATATTTGACATTAATAATACAAATATAATAATAAAAAATATAATTTTTTTACATATTATATTAAAACTATAATAAAATGAAAAATATAAATATATAATATATTATAATAATAAAATAAATGTGTAGGTGAAAGTTTGTTGAGGGAGGGAGAAGAGGAAATGATTGTGAGAGAGAGAGTGGGAAGAGAGAGAAGTAATGATTAAAATATATTTTGTAGAGTGAACAGTTACTATCTAAATTTAGATAAAAAAATATTCATAATTAACTATATATATGCATATGCATAAATCAATATAGATGATTTTAAGATTATATTATGTAAATATGACTTTACATATGCACATGTATAAATTAATGTGGATGCTAAGATATCTGCTCAGTGTGGTTCTTTGTGCCTAATCAAGTGCGGTATGAATTTTAGGAATTCCTTTGCCCGACTTCAAAGAAACCTCAAGTCATCTTATTATGGAAACAAAAGCATGGATATCTTTCTCCATACATATGTAAGAAAGATTCTCATTTAATTTTGTCTTTTTCGTCCTTTTTTTTTTTGGAGTGCATGATTATCCAAATGAGAACCTAAATTATAGATGAGTTGTGTTATAGATCAGTTACTGTTCACGGATGATCTGTAGCACACATTGCGTATCTATTATTATTATTTTTATGCAAAACGCACTAGTCTCTAGACCTCATCTTCATCAGCTCTCTTTCTTTCATAAGTTCTCTCTCATCCATCGACTCTCTCTCTCTCATCGGCTCTCTCAATCCTTCATTAGCTCTCTCTAATAGGCCGCCCGGTAGAATTTTGAATTCGAGGAACTTGGATGAGTGCATGCCACGTTAGGTGTGGTTTGATTGATGTCAAATAGTAGTTGATGCAAATTATTTTTCATTATAGATATAGGTCTCGTTTATTTTCACAATACCTATTAATTCATCTCATCTAATTATTATAATTTTTTCAAAATTTCATACGAAATAAAATAAATAATTTAACTTTTTCAAATCTCAAAATAAAAATAATATTAAAATATATATTATAATAATATTTTATTCAATTCTTAACTTTAATCTTAACTAATCTCGTATTTGAAAACAAACCAGACCTAGTCATAAAAGGGTGCACCAACATGGTATGGGTTTTCTTAAGGATGATCTGATCACCATCTGGCCGACTGCTCTGGAGTTTCTTTTCCTTGTTTTAGCTAGACATAGTCGAAATTTAGGCAAGATTTAGCTAGCTTGTTTAAAATACATCCATAGCAAAATCAACATATCTACAATAATTTTAACTTTCATATTTTTGACTCAACAAATCTAGGCAGCCCAAATTGCTGGCCAAATGGCTATAAAATATTCTATCCATAAGATTATTACTTCAGATTTAGTATATATTAAAGATTCCATAAGAATAATTCTAAGAGCTGACAGTTTTGGAGAAACATGAATTTGGCACAACAATTTCTGGTTTCGGCCAGGTCTTCTCACATTATATTATCTGTTCAAGTACTACTAATAAGAAAAAGAAGATGATATGATAATGATAATTATTAGTAGTAGTTGTGTGCTTAATCTAAAGTCAAGAAAAAATGCAGGTGTGCTTGATGTTTGCGTGACTTCCAGTGATCATGTTTGCTTGATGTTTACACATAATCTATTGGCTGTACTTCGATATCTTCACCTTGTGGTGAGGCACTTAAGGCTGATGCATTAAAATATCAAGGCTGCTGTAAAGCTGTAATATTGTACCAGATCAGTTGGGCGTAATTTTTCACATTTCAGAATTGCCTAGCCTATGGCATTCTTTTGCAGACGAATTTAATGTGTAAGAACCTTTTTTGAGTATAATAGCCAAGAAAAAATGGTATAATTTACATACTTTTGCAGATGAATATTGTCATAAAACATGACAATAAAAAAGGCAGAGACAGGTTTTCGTGATTTAAGATGGAACAGCCTTAAAAGCCCTCTATTGTTTTTTTTTTTCTTGATTATTACATGATAATAATCAGCATCTCTGTTTTTGTTTTCTATCAATTGCTAGACTCCACCTCAAAACTGCAAGTTTTCATGGGGGAAAATTCACTTGGCACCAAGATTTATCTGTTTTCGATTAAAAATTTCACAAAAAACCATGTAATTTGATTGTGCTACCTGAAAACTTTCCCCCTTTACATGTATCTTCTACATAGATAGCTAATTGAAACGTTATTCGAGAAAACAAATTGAAACAGAGGCGGACTTCCTGCGAACCTCAAAAAGTAGACAACGTTATTTTTCCTTTTTGTTTTTTGTTTTTTTTTTTGCAATTTTAGGAGTTTTTCTGTTTTCTTTGTTGTCTGATGATGAAAAAAACATGGCATTTGGTGGGTGGTGGGCAGATGGAAAATTTCTCCAAAGTACATTAGTTATGGAGTCCTAAAAGTGGATTCCTGTCTGCAAACTGTGCATGAAGATGGGAATTTTTTTCCAAAGAATGTCATTGGGAAGTGGAAATCTAGAAAAGAAGATATCGACAGTGTGTTATTATATTTTATTTCAATCAGCAACTGCAAGTGAAGATGGTGAAAAGCATAATTATTTTATCGTCCTTAAAGGTGAAAAAGAATCATAGAAAACAAAATAAAAGAGAACAAAAGGCATTATTTGAAACAAGGGGAGCAGGTGGAATGCTTTATGCCTAATGGACCACAACTAATCGCAATTTATAGTCTGTCTACCATTTTTGGTCTATTTCTATTTTCCTCCTCCCCTATTCTTACATGCCTTGTCTAATCCATAACTTTTTATCCTAACCAATAATTGGAACTTGTGAGAATATCAAATAATTATTCATTTTCTCTTAAATAATGATATTTTTATAACTATTTTATGATAAATTAATATGATAATATTATTCCATTAAAATCCTCATAATTGTTATTTACTTTCAAGTTTTACATAATTACCTTATATTTAAATTAAAATTATAAAAAGAGTTGTAGAAATAATTTTAATTGTATCAATTTTTTTCCAGAATAAATTGAAAGCCGATGGTAAATGTGTAATTAGAGCTTAATATCTAGGGCACTTGTTTGAAACTCTTTTTACTCCCGGCAACATTCCTCCAAAATTCAAATCGCAGAGAAAGGAAATTCCAGATTCTAATGCGTGTACTGTTCTATTCCATACCGCATCGATCCCTCTTTCTTGCGTCTGTCTCTGAAAGCGAAATCCCCGTAAGCTGGATTCTCACGAGCCCTCCACCGTTACTTTTTTGTTCTCCGCCTCAGCAGATTCCTTACCGAATTCAACTTTCAGCGATCTCTCTCCACTTTCTCCTTCATTTTTTTTCCAAGCCAGGCATCTTTCCCTCTCAGAGATTCTCTAAGCTTCCACTCCCCTCTCTTTTTCAACTGGCCAGACCCATTATTAACGTACAATGTCTATTGCCTTGTCCCTCCCTCCTTCCTCTCCAAGCCGTCACTTCCTCCCCCCACCCGTCTCTTTTTCTATCTGTCCTTTTCATATATTTATTTTTACAGTGCCTTTTGGCCCCGTCGATCTTCCGGCGAAATCTATACATAGCTCTCGATCCTCATGGTCCCTCTACTGTCAACCAACTATCTCAGCCTTGTATTTTCGGTACTCGCCACTACCCAATTATATATGTAGGCTTATAGCTTCTCGCAGTTGCTAGTTGCTACCAATACCGTCAACGGCCAACGGATCATTTCGAACGCGTTCGATTATATGTACACATGCCTGCTCGTATGTCTCGATGTGAAATATACTAGTTGAATTCCTAAATTGGATTACAATCACATCCATTATTTTTGTTTCGTAGGCATTAACTGGCTTTTTGGTTCTTTATATTACTGGACATTTGCTTTTGGTTGGATGTGGGGGGATGGTTTGAAATGATTTGTGCTAAACAGGGGAGTTTGCTTCTTCGAACGGGGAGAGAAAGTCTGGCTTTATGAATTGGCTGAGTAAGCTTTTCAAGAGTGGGTCCAGTCGGGGGGGAGAGGTTGGAGGTAGTACCCATCATCCCCAGCTCCTTGGTGAGGAAAACATGATTTGGCCTGCACCCGCTACATCATTGGTAAACGCTTCTCTACCACGCCGATAATGGTTATTAGTTACGATTGCAGCAAAATTTTGTAAAGTTACTTCACAATTGTTATTAGTTACGATTGCATTATTTGTATATCTTCTTAATACACCCCTCGGTTGTAGGTAGATTTCCCCTCGATATAGTAGATGCAACACATGGAATATATAATTGAATTGGGTAAAATATAGATCCAGAATATGATACTACATAAATCACCAATTGTCCCAAAACTTTAATATCCTAAAAGAAATAAATTTAATTATTTATATTATATTCTTAGCACGCTTTATGCAATTTTAAAAACCCTTTTAACACAAATTTCTCCATTCTTCTAGAATACTATTGCCCATACTGATATGCAATTTTTCCTTCTTTTCCCTTGTTTTGGGGGGTGGGGGGGCAATTTAATTCGAATTTATAGAAATTGTGCTTGATACTCAATTAACCTATAGCAGGAACTCGGTTTCATTCACATTACATGATGGTGTTGAAATGTTTACATGTTCACTGCTTGGTTAATATAAGAAAGACTTTACTAATTTAGTAGTTTACTCAGGATGATCGCTATAGGGCTCAGAAGGAAAAAGAAGAACTAGCCCGTGCAATTGAACTTTCCCAGGCTGAAGAATTTAGGAGACCCAATGGTAGGTTCTGGTTGACATTGTTTAAGACCTAAAATAAATAAATGTTGCTCCTCTGCTACACCCACGCGCATACATAAAAAAGGTCACGATCTAACTTGTACTTTTTTTTTTTCCTCAGGATATAGACGACGGGCAGACAATGACGAACAGCTTGCAAGGGCACTTCAGGATGGCTTGCATTCACCTCCATATCCTGCTCATCCCCCTGTCCCATATTCTGCGAGGGAATTTAGGTAAGATTTCTTAGTCATAGTTGTAATTATTTGCGCCATCATTCATCAGCATGTCAAATGCCAGGTTTTTCTGGTAAGATCAAGTTGGTAACCGGTGCAGCTGTTTCCAAAGATGAAAGATGAGACACTTTTTATACCACCTGATTTTAAAAATCAACAGTCTTCTCGCATGAAAAGTCCTCTGGTTCTTCCCAGTCTATAACAAAATATAACGTAACTGGTTGGTCGGTCCGAGTCACTAATAACTTGGCTGTGCCCAACCAATTGATCCTGATAAAGACCTTTTCATTTACATGGTTGCGTTAGCCGTTAGCTTCAAAAGAGTGAAATATGATAAACATATACTTCAGTTTGGAATTGAATAAATTCTTTCTTTGCACGAACATAAGTTATGAGAATTAGCACACACAAACATAATCTGTACGGCCAAACCACACTGCTTGCAGTTTGACACACGTTCTGGCACATATATGAATTTCATTGGGTTGTTCTTTTTGTTGTTCTCCACGGATTCTCCTAGAAGATAACTTGCTTTTGTTGCTTGAGTGATGAAGTCAATACAGTTTGCCAAAAGTTTTGCTTTGTCTTTTCTTTTCTTTTTTTTTAATTTGTTTTTTCTAATTGAGGATTTTATAGGCATACGGGTTGTGCTCCAATTCGTATTGATTTTTGTAGTTTCTACAGTGCTGTCAAAGATCAGCATAACTACCTTAATAATGATTAAAAAAAGTTGATTGCTTGTCTGAGAGTCATGACCTTTTCAATCTTGAATTTGATAGATCACGTTCCTTTTTATGTATAACTTGCAGGATATGCGGTGGATGCAAACGTAACATAGGCTATGGCATTTATTTGGGTTGCATGGGAACATTTTTCCATCCGGAGTGCTTCTGCTGTCATGGCTGTGGTTACCCAATTACTGAGCAAGAGGTAATCAGTTCTTGGCTTGTCAGGGTATGACAATGCTCTTTTCCCTATGATTTGCTCCCCACCCTACGAGTCCATTTCTGAGACTTTTCGAAGTAACAGGTGGAATAACCATTCAAGTAATGATGATGAAACTTCTCCTTCACCTGCTCTTACGATTTTTCTGTCGATCCAAGTTTTCTTTGTCAGGGAGGAACCCTTATCACAAATCTTGTTATAAAGAGCTGAAGCATCCGAAATGTGAAGTTTGCCACCAATTTGTAAGAGAAGTTACTATGCCTCATTTGATCTATACTGCTTGTTGGTTTTTCCGAGGCCATACTGGGTTTTCAATTAATAAAAAAAATGTGTTCTACTAGTATGTTTATTCAATTGAAGTATATTTTCAGGCCTATCCTCCAAGCCTGGGTTACTACACAAAAAAGTTTTTATAGTCTTAAAGGATCAAGAGTGCTAGTTAATCTCTTTTGTAGCTGAGATTATTTACATTGAATCTTTGATTGCCATCATGAGTTTTATCTACATTCTTACTTTTAATATACAAAAAAATCCAGATCCCAACAAATGCTGCCGGTTTGATCGAGTATCGGTGTCATCCATTTTGGTCTCAAAAATATTGTCCATCACATGAGTATGATAACACAGCTCGTTGCTGTAGTTGTGAACGTCTAGAGGTAATCATCCAAGCAGTGAATATATTTCCTTCTATCAATTCAAATTGACCTGCTTATCTTTTTACGCTCTCTTTTCCTCCCTCTCGAAGTCTTGGAACGCGAGATACTATTCTCTAGGAGATGGTAGGCGTTTATGCTTAGAGTGCATGGAATCTGCTGTCATGGATACCGGTGATTGTCAACCCCTTTACCACGCCATACGAGATTTTTATGAAGGAATAAATATGAAACTAGATCAGCAAATCCCAATGCTTCTGGTTGAAAGACAAGCACTTAATGAAGCCATTGTGGGGGAGAAGAATGTAATAAATGTTGCCGTTTGCATTTTATTTTATTATTTCGTAGAATTTTTCTGATTCTGAAGTGGTTCCATCCAGGGCGTTCATCACATGCCAGAGACAAGGGGTATATGTCTTTCTGAAGAGCAGACAGTCACCGGTGTATGTAATCAGAAATTAGTAGAATTTGGTTTTACTTTTTTGATTGTGAAAGAATTTAACGATTAATGATATTTATTGCCTCTTGGGTGCTTCCCTTTGATTTTTTATTAATGTTACTCAGATATATAGAAGGCCGAGATTTGGTGGCTATCGACTGGCAGGAATGAGAACCCTACCCCAAAAGCTGACTCGAAAATGTGAAGTTACGGCGATTCTTGTTCTCTATGGTCTTCCAAGGTGAGACTCATTTTTTACCCGGGGAAATGGGTTTGTGAATTTTCAAAACACTCCATACAGTGTGCTTTTAATTTTCTTTCAGTATCCATAGAATGATGAATCTTTGTTAGAAAAATAAGAAAAAACGAAGTTCCTTTAGTAGCCTTGTTTAGAGATTTCGTAGTTCACCCCTTCCATACAGGTTGCTTTTAGTACTGATACTCTCCCTATTCTGGCCATTCATTGTATTGCTATTCTCGTAGTGCAGGCACCGGAGTGTAATTAGAATCTTTTCTTTGTTGATATGGACATGCATCTTTTGAATTAAGACTGTCCAAATAGCCTAAACACCAATAATCCCTTTCACATGTAAAGGGTCTAAACAGTATCGAAAACAACCACAACTGTTCGATTGCACAACACATGAAGGGTCTCGGACAACTCTGATATGTTAGGAACCATCTATGCTAGAACCGTGAGAAATTGGACAAATTATGTATGCCAAGATAAATGTTAACAATAACTAGTCTAGATCCACTTCGGGAATATAAGATATTTTCAAATCTTAATGTGTGATATCTTTGCTGGATACAGATTACTCACAGGTGCTATTCTTGCCCATGAGTTGATGCATGGCTGGTTACGCCTTAGAGGTAGATGCCCTTCTGAATCTCTTTGGATCATTTTCTGGATACAAATCATCTCATCTTCATTAACTTTGAATTATGCAGGCTTCCGGAATCTTAACCCAGAGGTAGAGGAAGGTATCTGTCAGGTGCTTTCATACATGTGGCTCGAGTCAGAAGTGACGACAAGATTCGGAAGCATGCCATCTACATCAGCAGCTTCATCCTCATCATCATCATCCTCAAAAAAAGGTGCGAAGTCTGATGTCGAAAATAAACTGGGTGAGTTTTTCATGCACCAAATCGCAAATGACACTTCCCCAGCATATGGAGGAGGATTTAGGGCTGCCAATGCAGCTGTCAATAAGTATGGTTTACGCTCAACCCTGGACCACATTCATTACACTGGGAACTTCCCATTTTAATCTGAAGAGATGTTTTCAGTGGCTTTATCTTAAAGATACCAATATGCTCCTTGAAAGAATTCAGCTCATAACAGAAGCTTGGACGACATGCCCCTTCAATTTTCATAGTGGGGACGTATGTCGAAAATGCCTCTTACAGTCTAATAATATGAACTTTTTACTAGAGGTGCAAAAGTAAATCAGTCAGTGTTTTATTGCTTAGCCACCATCTACATCATTCATGCCTAAGAAGTTGAGCTACGTTGCTCTAGAAACTTTCTGGAATATTTACTGGTATATGGCTAGCAGGGTAATTCCCACCAAGTAATTATAGTTCTTATCGCTTACATTTCCCAGTAAATGACGCCAACTTTTTGGGTATCCGTACAAATAAGTGTCAAATCAAACAACAAAAATGGTGACAATCATTTTCACTTTCAACGTCCATGGTTCTTATAAACGAGAAACTTGGTTCTCAAATGACCTATTAGATCAAATATACACGACTGAAGGTAGAAATTAAGTATCCCCCATATCAGTCACGAAAGAAAGAACAAAATTGTCAATTAATGCATGCATACCTGCTTCTCATCCTTCCCCTATCTATGGAGAAATACCGAGTTAATTACTAGTGCAACAAACTCCTTTGATTCTATTACCCGACGGATTCGAGACATTAATGGTAGTGCCATGAGGAATTCCAGAGGAAAAAGCTGCCTCCCG
>QEOT01122043.1:8704-20927 GCA_003123785.1 Pterocarya stenoptera | reverse complement strand
GTCCTGGCTTTGGATCGTCAAAAAAGATAAGAGATTCTCATCAAAGCTTGTTCTAATTAGGAATAAAATTTCTAACCCCCCTTGAATCAAACTTCTGATTAATTTGGTACGTATGAATTACCAATATGCATTCATGTGCTAATTAATCACATCCATATAGGATTTCCTTGAGAGATATCGGAAAGGAATTGGAATGATATAATATATATTCATGCAAATACAGAAGAAAAGATTTAATGATGATGCGGCCGAATTAGATCCCTAGTTCTTTGTTTTTTCTAAAATTATTAAGCTAGGTCCCTAGTTGGAACCTCTTCATGATATTATTCTGAAATACTTTGGGTTGCCTTTTGAAAAAGGGTTACACAAGAAGGGGCAGTTGGTCTTGACTCTTGATCATCAATGAGCAACCAAAGAAGGTGGCCAAGTGCAAACCCTAGAAGTGCTTTTGCTATATAATATAGTGATTGGGACATTATTTGATCTGTCCTATTCAGAAAGTACGAAGCATGGCAGGAGTATCCCAGTTTAGAGCTACTCACAATTTTGGCCTAATCACCAATTACAGAGAAAATGCCACGCCCTAATCTTGGAAGGGGAATGCCACTGAATAAGCTTTTCTTTTCTTTTTTTAATGTTTTTGTTTTTCACTTATATATGCACCATTGATTTTTCGTTGTCTTTCCACTGACTAGTGTGGTGGATTTGCCTTATGTCCTTGTTTATCTTCGATCGGTTTACAGATTATATAACCCAAGTTTCACTGTCATGATGGAGTTGGTTTAGCACTTGTGTTTGACACATGTAGCATAAAAAATAAAACCCGAATCTATATATTAAGCAAAAAGATGAGTCTATTAAGAAAACCAAGAAGGGGATTGGCTACAATACATTAGCCTAGCTAGCAAGCTTTTGGTCCCTTCGATTAGGAAAGAGAATGCTTGGAAAACTTAACCCTATTATACAAATATGCACCAAATTAGGATTGTTCGGTAACTTGAATGAGATGAGAAATTTTTCTTGTAATTTTTTTTTCTAAACATCAATAAAATATAAAATAATTTTTAACTTTTAATTTTTTAATTTTATAATATTTTTATTCAACTTTTTGTCTCTCATTTTTCAAAATCTAATAAAATATCTTAACTAAAACAATTTCACTACTAGTCACATAATTCTCATCTTATCTCATTACCCAAACATATCCTAAGTCTTAGTTGAGTAATTTTAGTTTTCATCCTAATTAATCTTGCTATCCCTAATTATATTTGTTGACGTGACACATTTTAAGCGTTATATCAACAACTCAAATAATATCCACTTGCATAACAAGTACCGTGGTATTTGGTGACAAAATTTGAGATGAAGAAAAATATTTCTCATCAATTCTCAGTGAAATTAAAACGAAATTAAAGAGTTAGGCTTAAAGGATTTAACCTACTTAGTAAGTCAGTTTAAAATTGACTCATATACAATTTGAACTCAATTCTTTTTTCTTTTTTTATTTGGGGAGGGGGGTCGAACCCAAGACCTCCATTTTGAAGATTTGGGTGTTATGTCATCAGGCTATATGCCTTTGGCAATTTGAATGTCTTTAACCTGCCATATGTGTTGTCATTTTATTGATACATGCATGTTCGCATGAGCATCAACTATCACGACCATAATTACCAATAGAATATTGAAAGAATGATCTTTTATCATTTATAACAATTAAAAGCATGTCTAAAAATGTTGAATGTCTAAAGTGTATCAATAGAATACCATATCACAAAAGGATCTCACCCTATTTACCCTAAGATAGACTCGCTGATATAAAAATATATATATATGGGTTCTATTATATATGTGTAATATGATTGGACCCGCATCCTTTTAAATATACCCTAAACAAATATGACTATTTATTTATTTATTGGCACATATGATTGTGCATTGTTTAAATGAAGTAGCATTAGAATATTAATTAGTACAATAGGCAGCACTTAGTATGATCTGACCATTAATTAAATGAAGTAGTATTAGATCGCTATTAAATCATCAATTCAGATCTCTTTTTTCTTCTTTTTATTAATCAGTTATAACGCATGTATTTGTTTCTGATTTTTGTGTGCAAGTACATGCACGGCACTTATAATGATATACAAATAAACAAGTTGAAGATAATGGCCCTTGAAAATAGTTGCAAAAAAAGTTGCAACAGTACTAATTAAAACAATGCATATATATATATACACAATGATGATAAAAAAAAGCTATTGATCATCCAATCGAGGAAAGGGAGAGTTTTCACATAATCCATAGAGGAAAAAGAAGAAAACAGGATTAGAGGATTATAATAACCATTAATGTGTGTATGTGCCACCAATGGCATCGAATGGCTGTGCATATATGAGTCAGTACTACTCATGCAGAAAACTGTAGTGGCATAGCTCGCTCCCACGTCATACTCCAAAACTCACTTTCAACGACAAACTGTTCTAATCTTCCAATGAGATTACATTAATCATTCTTATTGGAATGATTTGGAGGATCGATGTTGTCTCCATTAGAGAGTGCGATTTGTAAAATAATCAGAGCCGTTTGAATTGAACAAATCAGGCCTCAGATGTACACCCTGCTGGATTTACAAAGCTTCTATTTCTGGGTGCATGGCTTCACTAACAATCGTGAGATCAATGGTTGCAACAACTTCTTTTTGTTACCTCTTGGTGAGCTAAGGGGGCCTTTAAACTCTCATTGGCCCGAAAGTTTTCTTGGATATATACAGAATAGAGCTGCAGATCATGGTAGATGCCAGCCATACATTCCCAAGTGATGTCTAACTTTTTCTTTCTTTTTATAGGTTAATGATATACTTACACATTCTTTACTATTGCTTTACTATCTGGTTATTTTTTTTTTCTTTTTTTGTTATTTAAATCTTGATTAAAAATCTCAAAAACATGACTTTCTTTTAGTCAATTTTAATAAAATTAAATTTATTTTTAATTAAATTACATGATTACGTTGGTTGATTGAATTTATTTTCTTCTAAATTATGCAAGAATGTTATTTTATAAAATTTTCAATCTAAATTCAAAGAGCAAAATAATAATAATAAATAAATAAATAAAACTGAATGGTAAAACAGTACTTGAAAAAAAAATGTAAACTATCATTATCTCAATTTTATTTATTCACTCTTTTGGGGGAGGGAGGGGGGTGTTCAGTAACCTTTGTCCTATATTGATGGCAAATGAGTAGCAAATCATGAAACTGGAGAGAATGTAGGAAAGATGTTGGAAATGACTTTTCGACACTGACAGGACTTGAAGTTACAGAGATGTCAAAAGTAAGAATCTGAATTGAAATGGTAAAATAGACAGCTCTTTGTTTGAGAGTTTGTTGCCATAAATAGTTCTTCCCAAGCAAGGCCTGCCCAATAAAGTGCGTGATCTGTGCTCCAATAATCTCTTGAAAGAGTTGGCTTTGGGTCGCTTGGCTGCATTTGTTCAAAGCTGCAAAATTCATGGTCAATTATCAACAATCTAAAACTTATTTGACCCGATTTCCAAACAATTTTTGTTTTCCAAAACGAAGTACGGAATGGATGCAGCTCAAGATTGCCTTTAGCCAGCAAGTCTTTGCCTTAATTGCCCATGAGTACTTGATAAGAGCAAACTGTTGATGGTCTTGCAGGGCCCAGGCTGAAGGCATTTGTCTTTCTTTCTAATGAAAGGTGTTTGGAGATCGAATTTTCATGCCTGTAACCCTCTTATTATCATTAAAGAATTGTGTAATTAAATAAGTTTAGAAAATCTAACAATATTCCCAATGTAAAAATATTTTGTATTTGTCCTCCACTATTAATTTATATATTATTTTCAACATTTATCAAATGCTAAGAAACTAAAATCTTTTGTTTTCACATGTCCAATCCAGAACTTTCATATACAAACTCCGAAACCCTCTAAGCCCAGCCCCCCTGATCCAATCCAACCGGGTCAACCTCACACACCCGGACCCAATTCTCAAAGCATTGTATCTGTAGATGAGATAAGATGAGATGACTTTAGATAAAAGTTGAAAGTTGAATAAAATATTATTAAAATATATTTTTTAATATTATTATTATTGTTTTGAGATTTGAAAAAGTTAAATTATTTATTATATTTTATGTAAAAATTTGTAAAAATTGTAATGATGAGATGAGATGAATTTAGATAATTTTGATATCCAAACTTAGCTGAGGCCCACAATCTCAGACTCTCAGATATCCAATTCAATCATCCATGGCTACCTCATCCTCTTCTCTATGTAACTTCCTCTCTTTCCTATTCTCCTCAAAATCACCATGCGATTTTGTTTCATATGTTGAGGATTTTTCGAGTGATCCATGCGTCTTTCATTCATGAATACAAAGTTCAAGTTCTTCATTAAGACTGGGGACATGTGAAGCTTTTGGCAATCACTACAGGATAGACGACTTTACTAAGCTGTGATTAAACTACAAGCTGTTATATATGAAGAGTCTCTTGATCTGTTAGGTCTCTTCCTTAACAATGACTATTTATGTCTCATCTGTTTCGTTCTTTAACCAGGCGCCCCCAATTGAGAGCTCCACCGCAGGACAAGCAGGAAGCTAGCCAAGACAAACAAGAAGCTGGAAGATGATGATGAAGATAACTGGGATCTTCCTAAAGAAGGGGACATTCGATTTCTAATTAACTGCAGCATTGATCAACTTGCCTTTAATTTATAGAAACTTTCACCTTTGGAGTTCGAGAGGCTTTTGGTCCATGCATGCATGTACGTACGTGGCATTGAGGAAATCCTGTTCTTTGATTGACATGCATGGTGCATGCATTATCCCTCGTAGGTATTGTTTTTTAAACATGATAAAGTAACGTCACTACAAGAAAAACGGGTTTTTGTGGCCATTTAATTGCAACGAAAATACTTTTTGAAACCAAAACAGATTTATTTTAACTGTAAATAATCATTTCGCTGGAATTAACTGGCTGCAAATAAGCAGTTTTCTTGTAGTGCGTATGGTTTTTCATTCTATTTGAGGCACTTTTATGTTGTGTTTCATGTGCAATATCAGATGTATATGTAAGAAGGTTATCAATGTCCGAAATATATTATATATATATAGATCAAGGTTTTATATATAGTATTTTTCGTATATTTAATTTTGTTCGAGAGATCACACGATGATATTATAAAATCTACTTTACGTGCATGTATACCGTGTTAATTAATTACTCTCCCACTACTATATATAGATATATATTAAAATTCAAATAAAAACTCAAGGAAAGAGAATGGTGAATTGTACGTTGTAAGGTAGCAATCAGAAGACATGCATTTGAGTTGGGCATGCATCACTGATTCCAAAATGATTCCCAGAGCGGGTGTGAGGTATCGAGTTCATAATGTTAATTAGATGGATTCTCGTTCTAGCTCCTCTATGGCTTTATATCACCCCCTTTTAAAAAAAAAAAAAAGTGAGAAAATTTAGAATCCACGTGATGAAATCATTTTTTTAATAGTATATCTCATTTGTTTAAATTATGAACTTGCACATTGATCTTAACACTTACCTGATATTACTCTATTATTTTAGTATTTAAACTAGCCCCAAATCAAATGCTGAATTGAAGTTCATAATTTGAAGCAACAATCGTGAAAAGAACATATGGAACATAAAACAAAGTAAGAGCCAATCATCTTACTGATCTCGAGTACCTTTATATGAAGAGTAATACTACTCATCATTTTTTTTTATCATCATCCTCTCATCATCCTATGATGTGGTATTAAATAATTGTTTATTATTATGTTTCATTTGTGGACTTATCATTTAATGTCACATAAAAAAATTTTGAGAGTATGATGATAAATAGATTTTTTCTTATATTAATTAGCATTAATGCATGCTCAAGGCTGATTGCACTTCATATATATACCATGTTTACGTATGTGTTAGAATATTATCATACTTCGAATATATTTATAATATTTTTGTATGTATTGTAATATCAATTTTTTTTTTTTTCCCCAAAAGGAGGGCGGCACTTCCGATACTTTATTAAAAATCCTCACTTATGACGGAGGGAAACCTTATATACAAAAAATAATAAAACTCAAATGAAACCCAAAAAAAAACTCAACCCCACCAAAAATCCTATACAATTACCAACTACGTCTAACATATGTTGTGTTCATCTTATCCAATCTATACAGCCCCCTAATTTCCAGAGGAAATTGTAACTAATCCGTAAACAATTTATTCTCACCCAACGCACCACCCTTTGCCTATGCATCCGCAACTTGATTCCCTTCTTTAAAAAAAATTCTTAATAGAGTAATTAAAACCTGCCAAAAGTTCCATTAATTCATCTCAATGGTCTCAAAGAGACCAAACTGTACAATTTCTAGACAATATCCACGAGACAACTACCAAAGAATCACATTCTATGTCTATGCACATATGTCCCATCTGATGACAAATTTTTATTCCTTCTATAGTAATATGACTTATTCATAATATCACGCCATGAATTAATATTCGTATGGTGTCTTCCAAAAAAAGATTCATATGGCTATATTTCACACACACATACATATTAACATGCATATAATATGGATTGGGCTCCCCTATTTGCCAATTTTGTAAATAGTCTCAAGGTACATTCCTTTTTTTGTTCTGGTTTACTTATTTATGTAATTCTTTTGCTGTTTATGTTTTGCTTGCAGGAATTATTTGTTTTCTTAGGTTGGAGTTTTGGATTTTGTTATGTAATTGGATGATTTAAGTATTTTCATGCCTCGGTTTGGTTTTTTTTTATATGATAATGTATCTCCCAGGTATTTTGTTGTAACTACGGTTTTTCTCCGCCAAAAGTGAGGGTTGTCAATAAAATTAGGGTATCGTCCTCTTTCTTAAAAAAAAAAAAAAATGCATATAATGTAATGCTTGTTTTACACCAAATATTAACTTAATTACTACAACAAACCTAATCAAGGCCAAAAGATTGGTCTGAGTAGGGCTGAAAAAAAACCTGAAAAATCGGTAAACCGAACCGAAACGAACAAAATTAGTTTGATATAATATAAAACTAATTTTATAAATTTTAATAGAAGTTATAACATTAGATATAGCGTATAAATTTTAATTCTAGAACATAAAATATTAAAATTAATATAATATAAAATTTTAATCTTAAACAAGAACAAGAATATTAAGTTATTAATATAAACTTACTTTTGATATATATATATACATATATATCAAGGATAAATACATTTTATGGCATAATGGATTATAATATATATTTTTCTATAAATACATTTATACACATTTGATCATCATGTATATAGTGGCGGAACCATGAATGTGTTGTAAAGGGGGTTGAGCAAAGCTAAAACTAAAATAAAATATTTTTTGTTCTATTTTTAGGTTAAAATAATTTATAAGATCAAAATAATTTTGTACAGGAGACTAAGATAATTTTTTAGAGAGGAGCTCAACACAAGATGAGATTAATATAATCTTATTAAATCATAAAAAATTAATATATAAATTTTTTTTTTCAAACTTTGGGGGCACCCCCTACCCCTTAGTAGGTTCGCCGATGCATATATATATATTAAATATGTACTTTTAGTTTCGTAAATAGTTGGACACAATTATTACTATCTTTCTCAGCTCTAGAAAATTTTGTGAGGATTTCATCATTAAAATTACATCGATAAAATCAGAAGTTCCACCTTCGATAAAATTACATCAATAAAACCGGTTAGATATCGATTATTTAATTATCAAATTTAATATATACCGATTTGGTTCTAAAACATGTCCATGAATTAGGAGACCTAATCCCCAAACCCATCTCTCATTAGCGAAAGCTACCTACCTCATTCAACCCAACCCATTCATGGTTTAAATTGGAAATTGAGTTAACCATCTTATACCCAGCCCGCTCCAAATATACTCGGTTATTTATTAACTGATACCTGAATTGTTACACAAAATGATGTCATTTTCGCCAAAGTATATATATCACCAGATGATCATCTGCCTCCCTCCCTCTTCTCTCTTTGTTGGAATGCCTGAATGTCTTTATGCAATGTCCAATCTCGGCACTGCATAAAGACAATAATAATCTATGTTAATAATAATATGATATTTACATATATTAAACTATTAGTCTATTTATATTTTAGTATAAATACATTATTTTATAATAATTAATACATACTAGTATAGTATTGAATTTAACTATTGTATATATAAGTCCATGGCCTAGACTTTTTATATGAGTATATATATGATCAAATGTGTAAAAATATATTTACAAAATATATATATATGTGTGTGTGTATTATAATTTATTATGCCAAAAATGTATCCTTGATATATATATATATATATATCAAAAGTAAGTTTATGTTAATAACTTAATATTAATGTTTATTTTTAAGGTTAAGATTTTATTTTTTATATATTAATTTTATATTCTAAGATTAAAATTTATATGTTATATCAAATATTATATTAAAAATTATAAGATTATTTTTATGTTATATCACATATTATATTAATTTTATATTATAAGATTAATATAATTGAATAATAAGATTAGAATTTCATATTATATTACTTAAGCATATAATATATACAATATAATATAAATTTTTTTTTAAATATATGCCAGTCCGATTCGGTTTGAATCGGTTTTTAAAATATGAATGAAAGCTGGTACCATACCAATTTCAATTTTTAAGAACCAGTATCACACTAGACCATTTAAAAATCAAACTGAACTCGCCGGTTTGGTCTCGTCGGCCGGTCTGATCCAACTGGTTTTCTAGTTTCTTTTTTACATCCCTAGTTGAGAAGTCTTCCACACGGTGCTACTATAACATATGTTGATTGGCACCGGACTCTACCCATTTTCGTTACTGGGTAAATGTTTATTGAATTGCATTAATTTGTTTCTGTCTCATTTACTTTTAAATCTGAATGTCAGAGAGAGAGAGATGCTCTTAGCTAATATCTTGAATGTTCGACCAATATGTGAATGTTCCTTGTGAGAATATAATCTAATCAGTTCTCATAGATGTTCTACTTTGAGAATTGGCCGAATGATGATATATGGATGCTGTTATGTACGCTGGTCATGGGTCTAGTCTTACCTTTAAAAAGGGTGTACTCTACTTATTTACAGCCTTATAAATAATTAAATCACTTATTTTCCACTGGTTCCAGCAACTCTCAATTCTGGCTCAGTGACAATGGCATTTGTCTTCTAATGTTAATCCCTCGTTTGTTTTTGAAGATGAGATGAGATGAGTTGATATTAAAATTAAAAAATTAAAAAAAGTATTATTAGAATATATTTTTTAATATTATTTTTGTTTTGAGATTTGAAAAAATTGAATTGTTTATTTTATTTTGTATTGAGATTTGAGAAAGTTGTAATGATTAGATGGGATAAGATGAAGTGGATTTGAAAAAATTGAATTGTTTATTTTATTTTGTATTGAAAGTTGGAAAAGTATAATGATGAAATTGAGATGAGATGAGATGTTTTCTGAAAACAAACGAGGAAAATATTTTTTAACAATACTTTATTTAACTTTTTAATTTTAATCTCAACTCATCTCATCTCATCCCATCCCATTTCTGAAAACAAACGAGGCCGATGAGGCTGGGATCATTCGAGGCTGTGATTTTTTTTTTTTTTTTTTTTTTTTAATGCATGCTCAACAGGTTAAAATATCTTTGAGCTTTTAGAAAATATTCAGATCAGAAAATTGTAGGAAATTTTGATCCTATTTAGGATTCTTAATTGGCATGCTAACATTCTTCTAACTTCTACCTTTTGGTTGTCAAGAAAAGTCAATTATAAAAGGGAAAATGGAAGGGGGGGAAAAAACAGCAATGCTGCAATGGCATTTGACAACCTTGCCGTTAGTCTATGACAGTGTCAGTTAATGAAAAGCCCAAGTGAAAATTTATGCAAAAACTTGGCTGAAAAGACATGGAAAACTAGCAATTTCAAGCTGTTTATAATGCAGAAAGAAGATTAGTTCTATAGCTGTATAAAAACTTGGATCACATGATCACAAGTTTGAAGAAGTTCAGATACTCCAAATAAGAGTTTAGGATTGGGTTTGCCAAACCGAAAACAGAACATTGATACAGGCTGTTTCAAAGGGACTGCTCAAATCAAGGAGTGATTATGGCCTGATTTTATCATGACCACTACTTTTCATGGAAATTTTTGGATTATTACAGCAGCTATGAGTTTAGAGATGTACTCTTGAATGACCCCTCCTAATCACAATTCACAGGTCAGTAGAAGAGGGACATGGTCACATGGGGCTCCACTCTCCTTTGCAAAGTAAAAAGACTGTTCAGTAAGCCCTTTCTTAACATAAATGCTTTGGTTCTTTTTTTTTAAAAACGTGAGCATTGGTTTGGTCCTCAACCGCTCCCTCACTCTGTCATAAAATAGAGACAACCAAAATTGTGGTCCACTTTTGGACCAAAAAGTGACCCTTTTGGGTGTATGTATTGTGACATTATGCATAACTACTGTTTTAGGTTTCACCAATCGTACTTATTTTTTTTCTCAATACACGGATTGCTTTCTATATGCATATATATATATATGTACATACATATATATGTACTAGTCCTAATAATATTTCAACTACCATTGCTCACATTTTTACTTTTTTTTTTTATATAGAAAAAGTCCCAACAATTCATGTTTTCTGATCTAAATCTCAACCCCAGAAATAACTACATAATTTCTTCAATTGTTTCCTTTACTATTAACTGACTGCTTTCTTTACATTGTGTTCAGTACTTGTGGTGACAAAGGATCAGCTGTGTGCATGCATTGTTTGGGTATGTCAATAGCTGATAGTGATGGGTATAGAAATATTCATTTCTTCCCATGAAAGACCTAATAAAAGGAGTGAGGTAACTCCTTATAAAGTCTAGGATGAGTTTATTCCTAAGCCATGTAGTACTTCTCACTACGCCCCCTCACGTGTGGGCTGATATTTTCAACATACCATCATCGTGGGTAGGTTGCAGGAGCCCATCATCGATCATAGGTTAGCTTACTCAGATACCATATAAAAATACCAATTTCTCTCCATAAAATATCTAATAAGAAGAGTGAGATAACTCCTTATAAAAATCAAGATGAATTTATTCCTAAATCATGTAACACTTCTCAATAATGGGTATGTAAATATGCACGGTGCTTTGTTAGGAGGATTCTTTATTTCCTACGTTTGAAATATATATTGAAATTGTAGCGACTTTTGACCATTTTCATTAGTAACTATTTGACCAACTTCTTGTTTGCTCTGTTATTATTGCCACGTCCAATTTCAGTCCAACTAAAACCCTGCTCTATATTATTTGACCATAAAAGAATCAACTTCTATGTCTTAAAACCCTGTTCAATTTTTTTATTTTTGCTCAGGCTTACTTCTTGGCTCCTTTTTGTTTGTAGGGGATTCACTTAACAGAGGACAATGGATATCAATGGTGTGTTTGTAACTATATTTGTCCAACCAAGATTATAATTGGGGAGATGGCTTGCGCAGGAAAAAAATGATTTATTGGTATCCTTGTACCTTTTTTGCAGATGGAGTGCTGAAGAAAACGAGATTTGTGAAGAATTAGATGTTAAAAGGCCATGGAATTGGCCATGAAGGCATGGGCACTGGCAGATTGGGTGGCTTCTAAAGTTGATCCCCATTTGAACATCATTTTTATTTTGCAGATTGAGATTGCATGTCGATCTGTTAAACAGCAAGGCTAGCTAGCTATTGTTAGATTATGTTTGGAGGATGAGATGAGAATTTTGTGTTTTGTTTTAAAGTTTAAAATATTATTTTTTAGTTTTGAGAGTTGAAAAAATTGAATTAGAATTTGAAAAAGTTATATTGAGATTTGAAAAAGTTGAATTATTTATTATATTTTATATGGGGATTTGAAAAAGTGTAAAGATGAGATGAGATGAAGATAAAAATTTTAAGGAAAACTTGTTTTCCAAACATAATCTTAATGTGTCAATGTGGCTAGATATATAGCAAGATTCTCGATAATATATAATGGGGAAAAAGACCTTTATATTATACAAATAGGGACCCCCTCCCTAAAAAAAAGTTGGAAAACTTAAAAATTTTGAAAAAAAAAAAAAAA
>QEOT01122042.1:0-20907 GCA_003123785.1 Pterocarya stenoptera | reverse complement strand
AGATATTTGATGCGATGGTGGAATAAGAATTAAATTATGTGTTATTCATCTCAGACCCAATTAAAGAGATTGGTTGGTAGGGATTACTTAAGAAATGCTTTAGTCCTAAAGAAATTTTAGGACTTGATATGATATTTTATTATAAAGTAGATTTAATGTATTCTATAAAGTCATATCAATTTATAAATTTATTTTTGTGAAACTTTTTTATGGTTGTAGCCTTTCATTATTTGTTTTCATTTATAATTATTATGTTTGAATCATTAAAAATATGCTAAATTGGGTAACATTAGATGCTGAGTTTTTAATGATCTGGTGATTCTCACCATGCTGTCTGTCTACTTGTATCTGGAGGGGTTGGTTGGGCTTGGGTTTAGCATCTCCTTTCTGACCAATATTTTAATGCCACTTGGTTTCAACTTTGATCAAGATCTTGTTTGTTTTTAGAGATGAGATGAATTGAGATTAAAATTAAAAAGTTAAATAAAATATTGTTAGAATATATTTTTTAATATTATATTTGTTTTGAGATTTGAAAAAGTTAAATTGTTTATTTTATTTTGTATTAAAAGTTAGGAAAGTTATAATGATTAGATGTGATAGATTTGAAAAAGTTAAATTGTTTATTTTATTTTGTATTGGAATTTAGAAAAGTGTAATGATGAAATTGAGATGAGATGAAATGAGATAAAATATTTTCTGAAAACAAAGGAGGCTTTATGTTTTCTTTTTTTTTTTGAGGAAGTCAACCAAATTGCACTGTATCCATTCACGAAATTGCAACTCCTGTAAGTTGTCTTTGAGCCTGATTTTGTATCATCTTGTTTGATAGATTGAAATATTGCTGGGGAAGTCGGAGAAATTTGACGAATTGATGGCTGCTTCTCAATAGGAAGCATTAGATTATGAGTAGAACTGAAGGAAAATGCTACCTACAATTTAGATTGGTGCTCTAAAGGGCCTATTTGAAAACACAGTTATTCTCAAAACTATTTCATTACTATTTACAAAATATTTCACTACTATTATAAGTAGGGGTGTCAAATTGTGTTAACGGGTCATGTTTGTGTCGTGTCAAAACATGTATATTATATTATATGGGTCAACCCTAACCCGACCCGTTAATCTTGTCGTATCAAAATCTCAAACCCTAACACGACCTGATAACATAACGTGTCGTGTCGTGTCAACCCGTTTTGACCCATTTATGTAAATCAGTTGAACAGACTCGAAATTAACCTGTTTGACCTAGTTAAGTTTAGCATAATTTTTATATAAATGTTAAAATCACAAAATCTATAAAAAAAAATATAAAACTAACTACAAGTCCAAAATTACAATCCAAACAATAAAAATATCAAAATTAAAATACCAACAATTTTATTTTTAGGTATAAGGATATAATTATAACTTTAACTTTCTTAACGGGTTATAACGGGTTATCATGGGAATCTATGGTAGTAAACTATTAGATTGGCTTTGTTTAGGAAGTTATCAAGCCTATCATCATATTTCTTGAAGAAATTTGTGTAAACTACACATACTCGTCATTCAGTATTCAAATTTGTTTCTAAATGAACTGTTGTCACCACATTGTTCTCAAGTATGTGCGGAAATTTGTGCCCTCCCTTGGTTGAGCATCCAATTAAGTTAATCTGAGTCTGTTGTGGTCAGACCATTTTAATGCTGCTGTTGATCGGGCAGAGGGCTTAGCTTTGTTGTCATTTGTGTTGCCTTTAGCGACATCCCCAACCAAGAGTTTGCCAAATAATCCCGTGGCAGTGGTGTCAATGGTCATCTGCTTGACGATCAGCTGATGCATCAGAACTATCCTCCAACCTTCATAGTTGAAAAAACTGAGAAAGCTACAGGGACTTGAAAAGTAATGGAAACAGTATAAAAGCTGTGTTGAATTTGTCTGAAAATCTCTTTAAAAAAGATTTATTTTTCCTGAAAATGAAGAGCCTAATGACAAACTTATGTACGTCTGAACGTTTAAGGCAATGTTCTAAAGCATACAAAATTTTGGCACCTCGTTACGAAGTGTTCCCAGTCATTTCAACTGTAAAAACATCAGATCTAACCTTACAAACAAGGCTCATTGAACTGAGTAGCAATTGGGGGGAAAACAATACTAATGATGATAATAATAATTCAGAGGTGAGTAAAAAAGCAAAAGAACACAATAACTTAACCAGGGCACGTAAAAAAGGTGTATGAGTTCTTCCCTCCTTGCTCCTAGAGATGCATTTTGTGAAAATATTTGGGACTCCCAAAAAACTCTTTTTATGCTTCCTCATCATTCTCTATCAGTATCCTCTTGCATGCTTCGTAGCACATAAAAGAAATCCCAGCGGCAGGGACCAACTTCATGCAGCTAGGGCCCAGTCCTCTGTATAAACCCGGGATCCCTTCTTGTTCAAATATGCTTACAAGTGCATGGATCACATTCTTATATACCTGCCTTCCACTGAGAGCCCCCACCTGCATGTGCTTGCGAGCCACCTCAAGTGGGAAAGTCGCACTACTTGAAATAGCTCCAGCAGCTGATCCAATTAAAAGGGTTTCGATGTTGCCAATTCTCTCTTGCTTGAATATTTTACGATAGGTTTTCCTTAATGTGTCATAGGCAAAGTAATTAGCGGCAGCATATGGAATTACCCCAATAAGACTAGGTGTAAGGCCTCTGTAGAGTTCTGCAGGTCCTTCCTCTTTCAGTATTTTGAAAAATGCATCAAATAGTCCCTTGTAAACACCTCTCTGCAACAGACCACTAATTTAACTACTGCATTTATACTGAAGAGAGAAGCACAATTTCAAGCTTAGATCTACATGTACCTCAACGGTTAGTCGGGTCTTGACTAATTCAAGAGGATATGTGCACAAAGTTGAGCTAACACCAGCACAGGCCCCAGCAACTAACGAGGCAGGAATCGGGAGTTTGGGCTGTTCCCCAGGTTTGTGCGACAATTGCTTGTTGACCGTATCATAAGCAAATAGCTGGTATCGAGAGTAGCACAAATGTTTAGATACAGAGCAAAACAATTCTTATATTTAAGGTCTTGAAAGTTGACTACCCTTGATGTATATAAAGTTTAGTTCTCTTTTTTCTACTTGATGACTATAGAGCGTGCTGCAAGAGAATCACCAAGCACTACTGATGGTCACCACAAAAACCCATAAAACACATTTTCTCTGTCCAAAATCAAACTGCATGAAAATCTGGACACCTCCAATGAGGAGATGGTGGCTCTTATTTTTAAAGATGCAAGATATATATTGTGTTTCGAAAAGTGAGAACCGAAAGGGTGTCAGGGTGCAAAGTAACAACCCACAAAAGTTTTTTGATAAGTAGGAATTACCCACATAAAAGTACCATGAATTTCTCCGCTTTGTTCAAGTTCTTTTTTATAAAGCAACAAAAGTTATACAAATATAACATTTACCACACAAGAAATTTAACAATTTTCGGTGAATGATCCAAGTTTGTGCTTGGGGATTATGTGCTGTCATGCCAAAAGCATATCAATGTGAATCAAGAGTTGGGCATTCACAATGACGCATACAACTACTTCCAGAGAAGAGAGCTGGATAATAAGAACGACATGAAGAATTACTTCCACCACCATTGATACCATTACTGTATGAGTAAGTAAACTAATGATATAGTAAGTGGAAACGTCGAAACGACCATAACTAATATGCAACTGTAAATATAACACCTTTTGAAAAGATGTAAAATACTTCTGCTTGTAAAACCATGGGATCTTAAAGAAATAGAGATTCACTGATGCCTCTCTTTCAGTTGAACATAAACACTCATCTTTAAATTATCACATTGAAAAGGTGGCAAGAAATGCAGTTCCATAATCCAATCATCTTACTTTCGAGTCAAAGACACAAATTATGACGATGTCAAGGAAACAGAATAAAATTGACCAAAAAAAAAAAAAAACAGCTACCGTAACCATTTATACCTCACTAATCCTAAACTTGATTGTCGCATGGCACAAAAACAGAGAGGACGTCCATTTCATAATTTGCAAGCATCGTAACCAACCGACAAGAGTTCTCTTGTCTATTTGCATAATGTGTAAGCAACGTGACTTACATGAGTACCTAAGTAAACCGACAAACGAATTGCAGCAAAATGCAAACCAAGCAACCATTTATCCACAACGCAATAGCCGTTGTATCCAAAAAACAAAAAAAAGTGATCTAAATTGAAGATATTCATTTAGTACCTCTATCGCCTTGCTAGGCGCGACCCGAATCACATTGACCAAATTACCCCTGAACAATCCCTTCCACCCATCAGTCTTCATGATATTGTGGAACACCTCTGTCGTGGAATGGCCACTACTCCCAACCATCAAATGCGTCCTTATGGTCTCCAACGGCGCCACCGCCGTCCGTGATACCGCCCCGGCTATCGCGCCGCTTATCAGCCTCCTGAGCGACGGATTAGAGACCTTTATTTTCAACTTTAGAACGCCCTTCTTCGTCTTTTTCTTCCCAACCCCCTCGTCCCGTACCCCAACTAACCGAAATCCCTCCAGAGACGACATGTACTTGGCGTACAAATCTGCGTACGGTACTTTCACACCCCCATTGTCACGGGAATCTGGAGGATTCGGCGAAACATCGAACCCCATTCCGACCTGACCGACGCTGGCGAATAAGCCTCCGGGGTGAAAGAACCCCTCTTGGAGGCTCCACTGAGAGCCCAAATCACAAACAGAGAAAAGCCCATCTCGTTTATCGTCGAAAAGTCTCCTACCCATCAATCGGAGCCTTGCAAATGTGCTATTGTTTTGAGGATTCTGAACAAAAGCCGTTTGCTTTCATGGGTTTAAGTAAACTCGGAGCGTTTGGAAGGGGGACTCAGTTTTTGGAATAAATGGGTATGTGAGAGAATCGGTGTATAGGAAACACCGATTTTGGAGGCGGTAAAAAAATAGAGAAAGGAACTGTGAGAGGAACGGAAAATGAGCAAAACCCAACAAAAGAGAGAGAGAAGAGGTTAGGTACTCTCTCTCTCCCTCTCTTTTCACCCTTTCTCTGTCTGTGAAAGCTTGTTACCTATATTCTTTGCTGCAACTTGTTAGGTTTGCCGTTAGCTTTCTTCGCCTTGGAGATTCGTAGGTGGGTGATAACAAACTACAAAGGTATATCCTGGAGGAAGAAAGAACGTTGTTACTATTCACAAACGACTTTACCAAATTAATCCTTGAATATAGTGAAACGAATAAGCTCTGTTTGGATGTCCACCCTTGACCCTTGTTCTGTGTCATGGGATGGTTTGAGTCTTTGAGATCCACTGGATTATAAGTTTTAGCGCACCTTATTCATGCTGCAAATCACCCAACCTAAACCGGCAAACGTGCATTTAGTTTTGTAGATATTGTTACATAGTTTGTCTACGAAATTAAACATATATATTTCTTTCTATAATACCAGTTTTTCAAGGGGGGAACAAGAGAAAAACAATTAAGTATTTCTTTTTGGATCTATCAATACTTCCACGTTTCAAGGGGAAAAAATAAAATTTCATTTTTCTATTTATTTATTAATCAATCAGATTGTTATTTTATAATCTCTTCAAATCAAGCAGAGAGTTAATTGCTCTGGAGCAATGATACATTAAAAAAGAAAGAAAGCGCAAGAATGAAACAGAAAGAAAATAAAGCAAAGAGGTAGCAGACCTGTCTTGGACCTTAGAACGACAGAAAATAAAGCGAAGACCAGTCAGTCTTGGACCCTAGAATGACAGAGAAGTTATGCAGGACTTATATTGTTTTTTATGAGAGGGAATTCTACCTGCAATTATATTTCTCCTTTATTAAAAATTTTTCAACTCATTTCATATTATAATTTTTTTAAATTTTAAAATAAAAATAATATTAAAAATATATTTTAATAATATTTTATTCAAATTTTTAACTTTAATTTCAATTCATCTCATTTTATATGCGAAAACAAACGAGGCCTCCTAATCCCAGTGGACCAACTTTTATAATATAAGGACCTATTAAGCATGGATTGGTTTGTTAGATGGGATGATCTCATCTCATATAATCATACAAATTTATAAACAAAATATAATAAATAATTTAATTTTGTTAAATTTAAAAATAAAAAATTATATTCTAATAATATTTTATTAAATTTTCAACTTTTATCTCACTCATCTCATCTCATTTGTGTAACCAAACAAGTCTGTGTCAAATACCCGAGAAGTAATTGCGACCCAGTCTCAATTAATAGTAATTAAGCAGATGAGTTGAGATTAAAGTTAAAAATTAAATAAATATTGTTAAAATATATATTTTTTTAATATGATTTTTGTTTTGAGATTTGAAAAAGTTGAATTGTTTATTTTATTTTGTATAAAATTTTAAAAAAATTATAATAATTAGATAAGATAAGTTAAAAAGAATTATAAAAACAAACGAGGCTTAAAAGTAGACTGCTCTAGCCCGATTGGATCACCCTTTCTTGGCAGGCCAGCACTATTATCTTGCTTTAATTATGAAAAATGCTAGGGAGTCTGATTTGGACTCTTCTTTTTTTTGTCCATTTGTTATTTTTATTTTTTATTTTTTTTATTTAGTGATTAAGAAAGTATTATTTAATAATATTATGAATTTTTTTCTTTTTTTAAAAATATTTAAAAGGGTTAAAAAATAATGTAAAAAGAAGAATTATTTAAAAACTAAAAATAATAATAAATAAAGGCAAACGGGCGAAAAAAAAAAAAAAAGGGAGGCGAAGCACTTCTCTTGACTAATTCCTACCAAACATTTTTGAGGCAGCCTGAATAGGGTGCCCGGCCCACTTCAAATCTAATTAATTATGACCATGTGTGCAAAAATAAAAAAACTAATGAATCGGTAAATCGGAATGGACCAAATGGTAGATTTGGTCCGGTATTGTTTCTATTTATTTTAAAATCAGTTGAAATCGATCTGATTCTAATTTTAATTTTTTAACACAGATCGATTTATATATATTTTTTAATTTTTTATATTATATACAATATTTTTTATATTTTAATTTTTTAAGAACCCCACGAGTCCATGATCTTAATTTATAAGAAAAAGCTATATGCCCCTCTGTTGAGTCCCGTTAAAAGCCATTGCTCCATATTTTTTATTTATTTATTATTTTTTTTTTAACCTAATGATTAAGAAAATATTATTTAATAATATTGTAAATTTTTTTTTAAATAATTTGTAATAGTTATTTTAGTATTAAAAAATAATATGATAAAATAAATTGAAAGGTGCCTAGCGGGACTCACCAACGGGAGTCCAGCGGTGGGTGTAGAATGATCCTAATTTATATAGGATGATGCTACAGTCACACAGAGAGTAGCCATCAACTGTGTAATTTGTTTTTCAAATATTTTTTAAACCTGTTTAAATATTTAAAAAAATAAACAAATCGATGAGAATTATATATATAATGCTCCATCGAGAATATGGGAAAAGGTAACTTTTTTTTCTTTCTAAAAATATATATTCATGTGAACTTTCTTATTAGAACGCAGACTCAAAACTTAAGAGTATTTGGAGAGGTCATAAAGATCGAAAGAGATAGAAGATTCAAGTATTACAAGCAGATCATGATCAAGTCCAATATTAAGAAGTTGAGATTAAAATTAAAAGTTGAATAAAATATTATTAAAATTTATTTTTTAATATTATTTTTATTTTAAAATTTAAAAAATTTGAATTGTTTATTTTATTTTATATAAAAATTTAAAAAATTTATAATGATAAGATAAGATAGGTTGAAAAGAATTATGAAAACAAACGAATAATTATTTTCAACCCGTACCATATATCCTAATTAATTTGATCATAATCTAAATGGATAACAGTCAAAACAAATTAATTAGTACTACTCGTGATGAGTCTGATGACGAATAAAAAGAAGTAGCTCTCAAAACATGATCTTCAACCTGCTAGATCGCCCACTAAGTACATATTTTTCAGTCCTCAACTTTACTGATAATAATAATATTCAGTAATGCTAGATACAATCATAAAGTATATAAGTACCGTATATTTATTTTTAAATAAATAAATAAATATGAGACACATATAAAAAAATATTAATTAAAAATATAACTGGAGGCTTATTGTCCATTAATTTGGACCACTTCAAAGACATGATCAACTCCGCCACTATGTGATGAGAAAAACCACAATATTATGATCGATCGGGTGGTCATATACCAGAAGCATTAACGCATGCGGAAATCATGTCCCATTAATGCCTATATATATAACCACGTGTGAAAGTTAAATGTTTTTTTCAAATGTAGGAAAGGGGTTAAAAAAATGTTTAAAAAAAGGTTGATTACACTAAAGGCATGCCCAACGGTAAAAATTGAATAGCACAATAACATATATAATTTATATGTAAATGAGAAATGATATTTGCAGTCATAGAGTGTGCAAACATCATGTTTCTTTTGAAAAAAGTGAATAAATATAGAATCCACTTGAAGAAACTAATCTTTTAATGATAGATCCTATTATTTTTTGAAAGAAATGTGCGGCGTATAACACATAACTGAATCTAACATTACTATTATTAAAATGCAAGGCGGCCGAAATCATGATAGCCATCGCATGTGATATTTTAATCCATGTTCCACTTAATGCCATATTTTAATATATAGTGGAACGAAGTCATTCAACTCTTGATATATATAAAGAAAACCCTTAATTATCGAAAGATCTTTTGAAATACCAACCATATATTACTTGCTATAAAACATTGACCTCTGTTATGATCCACAAATAAGATCGAAGTGGTAGTCTGGTAGGCATCCATGATCGATCGATGTTATTGCCGATCGAGTATATATAAATGATGATGGAAATTAAACAATTAAAGAAATTAATTAGACAGCATATATTTATATATATATATTTATATGCATGCTGATCGATCTGGATCATCAAGATACATAAATTTTAGAACAACTATCCAAATGAGGCCGGCGCCGGCCTTCTTAACAACATTGCTTCCGCTAGTTTGCATATGCTTTGATATTATTCTTGGAGCTCTCGGGGACGTTGGGACGGCAAAGTACTATGCTCCTCCCTACTTGCGTAAGTAGCTAGCTCTAGCATCAGACCCCTCCACCTCCCATCCCATGCATGCATGCACTTTCGTACTGTTTTCTTCTCTCTTATGGATCTGTTCTTCTTGTATTTTTCACTGCCTTCCTTAATTAGTATAAAAATCACTTTATATTATGATTTATTAATGGTTTTTTTTCTAAAAAGTTCTTTTTTTCCCCGGATAAAGCAACACAATGCAATGCAACGGTACTGACGAGAACCAATTCCCTACCGATGGATATTTTGCTGCAGTGTCGGAGGGCTTATGGGACAACGGAGGAGCATGTGGTCGGAAATACCGAATGCGGTGCATCAATGGCAGTTACCGGTATCGGGGCCGTTCTCGCCGTTATCGCATGTATCCCCGGTACAGCCCATGCACCGGCGAATACATAGTGGTGCAGGTACTTGATCATTGTCGAGAGGACCCATGCCCAACAACAATGACCCTGTCTCTTAAAGCTTTTCGCGCCCTCTCCATGTATAGTTCCAAAATCAACGTCGAGTTTATACAGTAATAGCCTCGTCCACCAATTTCATCGTATCTCCTCTGTTTTAACAACAATCATTTTTACAGGCCAATCAGCGTGCATTAATGCTGATATATTTTGTGTTTGCAGAATTTGATCGTGGGAATACCGCAGTCAAAGACTCATCATGATCAGTTGCTAGAGGATTAATAGGTCTTGCATGCATCCAATAGATGCTTTTTCAAGATCAAGATCCCGTGGATCGATTTTAGTTAGTTTCTATTCAGTATTGGGCATGGGATAGTTTAAATTTTCTTAACGTAACAATTTATATATGATTGATTCTCTGATTAGCTTCTATAAGGGGCATTTACACAAAGAATGAAGTATAGATTTTTACCAATTATGTGCTATACCAATAAACAGCCGTGCCTGAAAAAGTGCGTGTACAATTTTCTTTAAATGAAAAAAAAAAAAAAAAACCAAATGTGAAGCAAGACGCAATTTTCTTTAATTTTTGTACTTATTTATCCTCCGTGACTCGTTAGCAATAACTCTTCGCTGAAAATTGATTTGTGACATTCGTCTGTCCAAAGTCTATACCTAAATCAAAATGCAATTTTCAGCCATAAGACCGAAGTTGCTACGTACCATCAACGTTGCAACGGTCACCACCTCATCCTCGCCCCACCACCCTTCCAGTGCCACCACCAGTAAAAGAGCAGCAGAGCAACGCTGCTTGGCCCTCTTCCAGGACCATACCTGCAACACTTTTCCGAAGCTCGTCCAGACCCACACCCACATCCTAAAATTGGGTCTCCATAACAACCCTCTCGTCCTCACCAAGTTCGCCTCCACCTCCTCAGATCTCGACGCTATTGACTATGCCTCATCCTTTATATTCTCACCCGACGCTGATACCCGGCTCTACGATACCTTCCTTTTCAATACCATCATTCGAGCCTATGCCCAAACTAGTCAGTCAAAGGAAAGAGCTTTGTATTTTTACAATGTTATGCTTGATTATGGAGTTTGGGCAAATAAATTCACGTACCCATTTGTACTCAAGGCCTGTGCTGGCCTCCGGGTCTTGAGTTTGGGTCAATCCCTTCATGGATCGGTTGTGAAACTGGGATTTGATGATGATGCTCATGTTCAGAATACTATGGTTCACATGTATAGCTCTTGCAGTGGAGGGATTGAGTTTGCTCAAAAGGTGTTCGATGGGATGCCGAAGATGGACTCTGTGTCTTGGAGTGCGATGATTGGAGGGTATGTCCGACTGGGGTGGTCGACAGATGCGATTGGTTTGTTTAGGAAAATGCAGATGGTGGGAGTTCGCCCAGATGAGATCACTATGGTCTTGGTTCTCTCTGCTTGTACGGATTTAGGTGCGCTTGAGCTTGGGAAGTGGGTTGAGTCGTATATTGAGAAAGAGAGGGTTCAGAAGAATGTGGAGCTCTGTAATGCCCTCATTGACATGTTTGCAAAGTGCGGCGATGTTGATAAAGCTCTGAAATTGTTCAGAAACATGAGCGAGAGAACAATTGTTTCTTGGACTTCTGTGATTGCTGGTCTGGCAATGCATGGTCGTGGTTTCGAAGCCGTTTCCTTATTCGAAGAGATGATAGGAGCTGGGGTGGCTCCAGATGATGTGGCCTTTATTGGGTTGCTTTCTGCTTGTAGTCACTCGGGGTTAGTTGAAAAGGGCAGAAAACATTTTGATTCAATGACAAAAGAATTCAAAATTGTGCCGAGGATAGAACACTACGGATGTATGGTGGATATGCTGTGCAGGGCAGGACATGTCAAAGAGGCACTGGAGTTTGTTAAAAAAATGCCCATTAAGCCAAACCCAATAGTTTTGCGAACCCTGATCAGTGCTTGCCATGCTCATGGCGAGCTCAAGATTGGAGAGAACATCACTAAACAGCTAATCAGAAATGAGCCTATGCATGAATCCAACTATGTATTACTTTCCAACATCTATGCAAAAATGTCCCATTGGGATAAGAAAACCAAAATTAGAGAGGTGATGGACAAGAAGGGGATGATAAAGACTCCTGGGAGCACTATGATTGAGCTCGATAATGAAATCTATGAATTTGTAGCTGGAGATAAATCACAAAGACAGTACAAGGAAATTTATGAAATGGTGGACGAAATGGGGAGGGAGTTGAAGAGGGCTGGATATGCTCCCACCACGTCAGAGGTGTTGCTGGATATTGATGAAGAAGACAAGGAAGACGCCTTGAACAGGCACAGCGAAAAGCTGGCTATTGCTTTTGCCCTTGTTAATACACCACCAGGAACTCCTATTCGGATTGTGAAGAATTTGCGAGTTTGTAATGATTGCCACTCTGCTACTAAATTCATCTCTAGGATTTATAATCGAGAAATAGTGGTGAGGGACCGGAACCGGTTTCACCATTTCAAGGAAGGGTTCTGCTCGTGTAAAGATTTCTGGTGACAATGCTGATAATCTCAAGAGAACTACAGAGGGATTAGATCCTCCTTGAGGGGTCTCATGATCATTCAGGTAACCGTGCCAAAGTTTGATCCATGTATCAACGTTACAACTGGACAAGTTTCTTCCCCAAAGTTGGATCGGAAGGCCTGTCTGTCGGAAGAACAAATCTATTAGTACATCCGGTGTGCGACAGAACTGTGGGTGCCACTGACCTGAATTCCTTATTTGAGAGAGAGCCATGTTTCCACTGTGCTTTATACTCTGTATAGAGGATTGGCCTTGGAAAATCAGTCTGCCGTGCTGATCAGTGGTGCAACAGATACTCTGACATAAGGTTTTGTAGTTCGGGTAAGCTCTGTTGCCTCAGGACGAGAGAGAGCGAGAGAGAGATCTACAATCCATTGGTTTAGATCCAGCACAAGGCAATGACGAAAGAGAAGGTCCAACAAACCAGCACAGAGCATGACTCCCCAATTGATAAGAAGCTCCAAATGAGTACGCATTTGTTATAGTGCAATCACCGAACTAAAGTTCTGGAAACCTTTAGGTGTAATAAGCGAGTTTGCACAAATACTAATTCAATGTTATAGTGCCTCTTATGAAATTGTTGTTCGTTTGTCTATCTCTTAAGAAATCGCTCTCCTATTTCAAAGAGACGTTTTTGCCTTCTTTCAAAGACTGAAAATTAAACTTCGAGATAAAGGTTACATTATCAAACGAAATATACAAAATGACCCCAAAATGTGAGCCTAACTATCATGTCATGTAGATATCCGCCTCATACCAAATCATAATAGCGTTAAATATGAAGAAATAACCATAGCAAATATTTTATAAGAACGAGTTCCTACCCAAACATAATCCAGGGAAAAAAAAGAGGGTATTTGATACTCTTACTCTTAAGACACAGTGTAATGGACTATAAGCAACAGACCGAACCTAAAATCCCTGAACATTGCTGAAGAACAACCACAGTTGGCAGAACAAGAAGCACAATTTCATCCCTTTCTCGTTATTTCCATACTCTTCCTTCATTTTTTCCACAAACTAAAATTTCTAGAGCTCCTAATTAAATCAATTTTGCAATTCGCTCTTCTTTCCCAATCCATCTTCTTCCCTTTCTTCCAACAACCTCCCAGCCTCCTCATCGACCTGGGCAGCCTTCTTCTGCGCCTCCTTCGCCTTCAGAGCCTGCAATTTCGAGTGGTTGTAATAGGCGACACCCAAGAAAGCAAGAAAGTACCCAAACAAATTAATGGGTGTCACCATGTCCTTAATGACCGACCACGAAAACGCGATCAACAACCAGTCCTTCACCACGCCGGCCACATTCATGGTCAAAGCCGAAGTCTTTCCCACCAGCAAAAACACCGCGAGATTCAGAGCAAATGCGCAGAGAGAATTGGTGCCGAAGGTGAAGAAATCAAAGTGGAAGCTAGAAGATTCCTTCAACAACGGATACTCCACGAAGATCCAGGGCACGGAGAGGAAAACGAAGCAGCAGGGAGCGACGTAGTACAAGGAGGTAATGGGATTCAAGGAGATACCTTTGGAGGTGAGCAAGATTTGGATCATGACAAGCCTCGTGGCTTCGAAAGCCACGGCACCCAGTTGGAGAATGACACCCCAGGAGTCGAATTTAGCTTCTCCATAGGCAGCAATGGCGACTCCAAGGGAGATGGAGAGCATGTTGGCCATGGTGTTGGACTTGAAGGACTCTTTCTTGAAGAGGATGCCGATGGAATAGACGGCGACGGGCATGAGGGCCTTGAGCATCTGGATGAAGGAGACGGAGAGGTAGATGTAGGCGGAGTTGGAAAGCCAGAGGGAGAGGGAGTAGAGGGCACCGATGGGGACGACGGAGGAGAGATAAAGTTCGCGGGACATGGAGACAGGCTCGACGAGGCGGAGGACGCGGACGAGGAGGAAGGCGATGGAAGCGCAGAAGGCCATGTGGATCATGGTAAGGGAAATTGGGAAGGGCCAGTTGTACAACTTCTTGTCCAGAATGTACTTGTTGTAGACGATCACCGAAAAGCTGAGGACGATCCAGATGAAAACGTAGGTGTAGGACTTACAGATCTTCCTGCCGACGCTGTCGCCTGAAGCGCCGCCCTTGCCCATTGTTGCAGACGCTGTTGCTGTTGCTCTCGCTCTCGCCTCACTCTGGCGATCAGATTCGAAAATCAGTAGTGGAGTTTGAGACTGAACCTGAAAAGGAATAATATAATTTATATATATATATATTTATATATATTTATATATTAGGAAGAGGGGACCAGCGGAGATAGGAGTTATATGTGGCATAAAACTCTACGACTTTACGTTGATGTGTCTGTGGCAGAGAATAGGCCTCTTTGGGTTTTCACTTTTCTCTACTTTTTTTTTTTTTTATAATTATTTAATTTATTTATTTAAAACAGAAATTTTATTACCCCTCACTTGTGGCCGAAAACCTTCAAACAAAACAAACCGATAAAAACAAATACAACTTCCCCCAACCAATAAAACAATGGAAGGGATTTTTCTGTTTATTTAATTTTTATAATTTAGGAAAACAGAAAGGAAAAAAACTACGTCCAAATGTCAATCAATCATGATTCATGAGTCATGATTCATGACCCCTACTCCAGTTGGGCACACGCATATAAAGCCCGTTTAAGACATCATCATTGGAAAGCCCAATAGTAAAGAAATTGGTGTGAAAAATTGAATTGAAGAAAAATTATACTCACCTTACTATATTATATACTGAAAATAAATAAATAAATAAATAAAAATATACGTCGTGTGGTGCAGGACGGTTATCAAAAATATTTGTTTGATAGCAATGTGCATAACATTGTCATTGACGCAACTTTTCATCATATAATAATATTATCCGAATCTTACGTTAATATTCTTACAAATAGAATTTAATTACTACTTATTTTAGTCCAACTTATCTTAATTAGTACTAGAATTCCAAAGCTAGTAGGTTAAATCTGAGGTAGGTGTTATTGCTTTACCATTGGGTCAACAATGCTAATACCTAATTTTTTGTGCTAGCTACTTCCGACTCCTACGGCCGGAGAAGGATCAGAAAACGTGAGCCTTGTCTTGATTTCGCAAGGATACGTTAGGAAATATATATATTTTCCATTAATCATTATTCACTTTCTCGTATTCTACATTTATAATTTTTTTATTATAAATAGTGACCGACAAAAAAGAATTTTCATAATATTCATGATCTAAAATAGTTTGTCAACACTAGCTGCGGAATAAAGCAAGTAGCAAGAGAATGCTAAAACTAGTTTATATGAACTGAACAGGCTGCTACTAGCTTAATTAATAAAAAAATAACATTACTATATCTCCTTAATTTATTTTCTTATTTCATTATTTATATATATATTTTTTTTTAATAATTAAGAAAGTGATTATTAATATATTTTTATTTTTTAAAAATTATTTAAAATAAAAATATATATATATAATTTACCCTAGATGGCACACTAGAGGTTAGCTACAGGTGGTCGAATAGCACTGGTTTTGAAAACGTATTCATGAGGACGGATCGACGTGGCAAGGTAGCTGGAAAAAGGGTCTCTCTCATCACTCTTTGACCTGGTTTGTTTTTAAAAAATATTTAATTTTATCTCATCTCATCATTATAATTTTTTTAAATTTTAATATAAAATAAAATAAACAATTTAATTTTTTAAAATCCATCTCATTTTATCTCATCTAATCATTACAATTTTTCTAAATTTCAATACAAAATAAAATAAACAATTCAATTTTTTCAAATCTCAAGATAAAAATAATATTAAAAAATATATTCTAACAATACTAAAAATAATTTTTTAATTTTAATCTCAACTCATCTCATTTCATCTTTAAAAACAAACTAGGGAGGACATGTTAGAATTTCAAATGGAGAACAGTTTTTAGGCTGAGGTCCTTACAAAAGGCATGATATGATCTTCATCAGCCTACTAAGCAGCCATTAATTATGACATGCAGATTATAATTATGAACCTCCTGTATATATATACGGACTAAATTAAATTCTCTCTATGTATATATTCAAAGATGGATCAAACTTCAAAGCATGACTTAGACATTATTTATGGTATTTATTTGTTAATTTTCTCATTGTTTCGTTTTTTTGGTACGTAGTAGGTAATTGCAAGTTGAGTAACGTGAGGACCCGATCGAAGAGCTAGTTGTCTCAATAGGCTGTATCTGAATGAACACAGAATTAATTAATATTAAATGTAAAAATGATCGATACACAAAACAGAAAGGTTTGGTATGTGAAATAGTCAAATATGGTGCCCAACCAACACATGATATATATATATATATATATAGCTACATGCATGCATGCAGGCTGCATGTGTGCCAGAATTTAGTTCTATATCTTTAATTATGAGAAAAATTAGTCATATTTGTTTTCTTCAAAGGACTATGAGACAGAAAGCTTCAACGCATGGGACCGCTGATGATCAGTTGATCGATCGCTCACTTCTAATTATAATTTATAAACAAAAACTTTTGTATATGATAATATTATCCGCCATTTCAGACACCTTTACAAAGACTTTTCTTTCCTGATCTTGCATGCATTATTTGAGCTTGGTTTGACTCAGATCTAACGCAAAACTCATTATTGCAGAAAATATGGGCAGAACCAGATATAGCATTTTTTTTTTTTAAAAAAAAAAAAACCAAAGCAATAATGCATTTTACTTTTTTAGTGGCAGGATAAATAATGGGCCCATATTTTGTTGGTCGATGTTGTGGGGGGAGGATCAAGCAAGGTTCCTAACAATTTTATAATCCAAACAAGTCAGTTTTGTGATCCATATAATTCAACTTTGTAAAAAGGGAGGGGACAAACTACTTAAAAATAATTTTATTTGTTCCTGCTCAATTAAAAATGAATTAAAGAACTAAAGACAGTGGGTCCCAGTCACTGGTGCCGGGCAATTTTTTGGGGTTACGTACAGACTTTACGTTATAACGAAGAAACTTTTACCTTAGTTTTAAGAGAATGCTACTTTTAGAAAATATTTCATTTCATTTCATCTCAATTTTATTATTATATATTTTAAAATTTTAATATAAAATAAAATAAACAATTTAACTTTTTCAAATCTATCTCATCTAATCATTATACTTTTCTAAATTTCAATATAAAATAAAATAAACAATTCAACTTTTTTAAATCTTAAAATAAAAAGAATATTAAAAAATATATTTTAACAATATTTTATTTAATTTTTTGACTTTAACATCAACTCATCTCATCTTCGAAAACAAACGAAGCCTAAATCTTCATACGGAGCATCCAACGTTCCTCAAATAACAGCCTTCCAATAAGTGAGTGTCATGTAGGCTTCATAGCTTAATTTCTATGTGACCGCACATCAAAAGATAAATTCATTCCCTTGCCTCCCTCTCGCACGGCCCTGTCTAGAGATCTTCGCACTCCTCTCACAACAGTGACATGAAAACCAACAAACCTCTCTGCCCACCCTCTACCAGGACGAGACTAGAAATCTTGAAGCCCCCCTCAGTCGTGACCCTCCCCCCGTGTCTCTCTTAACCATATCCAGAAACTTGAGCGGTGGTGTTCGAATTCATAGATTATCTACCTGTAGCCACCAACAACGATGTAACCCTCGAATTAGTGACACTCCGAGGATGGAATTGGTGTCATTAGCCTCTCTGGTATGCTCTTTTACCATTTATTCTCTAGCAAGTACGTATTCCACAAATCTTGTACTAACCTATGCATCAGCTACTATTCACTCCCACATCCCACACTTATAACTTTTTCATAGGATGTGGTAGTATTTTTCATAGGGTGTGTGAATATTTTTAATAGGATATGTAGTGTGGGTTAATGAATAGTAGTTGATGCATATAATTTTTCTAATTTGATTCTGTTTCTTTATTGTTAATATGGCTATCAATTTTGACTGTGGCGTGAGATTGTGGTGTGAGGTACTTACAAGAGGAGGGCCACTTGGGAGTTTTAAATATTACTTTGCTTTTTGTTGTCCGAGGAACATAAAATGGTATGTGGAAATGTTGGTTTTGTTTGCTTCTGTGTTGGTTCACAAGCCTTGTTCATTAACATATCGAATGGATGAGCTTTCATTCTCTTCTTCTTTTTCTTTTTCCCGAGTGTTTTTCTGATATCTATCTTACTTTTGGCCACCCCTGCAATATCAAAGTCGTGAGCATATATTGAAACTAATGAAGTAAATATATTTGAAGACTTGGGAGAGATGGAGTGTTCAGTTTGAAAATTGTATGATCCAGACCTGATATGGCACCCTGCACTGCATCTAAGAATATTGAAATGGCATGCATAGATGTCATCGCAGCAAATTCCTTGATGATTGTAGTGCTAGCTACTACTGAACAAACCAGCCCATAAATTGTGCCCAAGTGCAAGGGCCAAAACAATTGTGATGGCAAGAAGGATAGAGAGCTTGAGAGTCACTTCCATGGCTTTCCATGGTTTTAATTTAACATAATGGAAGAAAATATATATATATGGAGAGAAGAAATAACATCATAGGTTTGTTGTTGATTATTTATAGGTGGGGCAGTAAATCATGAAAGCATTCAACTCCTGCATGTTTTGGTGGCCAGGTTCTATACTTTTTGAGCCGACCAAAGTCTATGACTATCATGAGGGTTCTTCTGCTCCTCACATTCCCCTCACACCCATGCCTTCAGATTATACCCTGTGTTTGTTTGCAATGTTTTGTTTGTAATCTTTCAATCACCCACGAAAAAAGAAAATCCATGAACTTTGAGGGTTGCTCCTCCCCTAGTTTGTCAAGTTGCTTAAACTGGAAAAAAAAAAAAACAAAAGAAGGAAAAGTGAAATTAATATAAAGATTTCAGAACATCATAAATTGAGGTTTACAATGCTTTATTCAGTCCCATGTGTCTGAGTGATGTCATAGAGATATCCACTTGGAACTAACAGCCATAAAGCCTTTTGTTTTCAATCTATTGTTTTAATCCAAAGTTATACAAAATAAAAATAAAATAATTCTACTTATTATCTTCACATATAATACATCATATTTATTTTATTTTATTTTATTTATATTTTTTATAATAATTATGTAATATATGAATGATAAATATAACAAGTCAATTCGTTAAACCAGAATAAAAGTCTGTCAAAGTCTGTCACGTGGGATTATAAGCAGCGTCTCCATTAAAAAAAAAAAAAAAACCGTACCATTCTCCCTTTTTCTATATTCTAATCTCTGACGTGTTAGATCAGTACTGGTCACCAACCTTTGTATATAGAATAAAATTATGGACATGGGGGGCGGGGCTCCCACAAAAGTTTGTCTCTTCATAACCTTGTACGTATGGAGTTTTCTCATTCGATTTTTTCATGTGGCCTTCATTTTGTTGTCTTACTCACCACCCTGCTTTGTCTCCTTGCGCCTTTCTTTTTCTTGGCATATTTGTACTTTCCAATGACATTTTTGCTGAAGTACTGTAGCATTTAAAGCTCTTTAATTCACTCGCTCGCTTGGCACTGTGCCTGGTCATGTTCTAAAGTAGCCAGCCAACTATATATGACCCAGCCCATGCACCAACCACTCTCCTCTGAACAGCTAATTAGGTCTTCGGAGGATCGAAGATGATGGCTTTATATACACACTTCCATATCCACCCCTGCCCATTAGGTTTTCCTTTGCTCAAGTTGTGAGTAGCCTTCGAAAGTTGCTTGTACGTAAACATGCTAGCTAGTAACCCGCTCTTAAATAAAAAATTGAACGACTTTCTATACCCTTTCTTTAATACCAAAAAATTGCACAAGAAGTCAGAAGAAAAGAAAGAGTTTTTCCTGACCTACGATGATGTTTCAAACCTCGATCAGCGTGGTTTGGAGCTTTTGGTAGCGGTCTAGAGCGGCTACACGGTGAACAAGAAATAAATGCATGAAAAATAAATGGAGATTGAGACACAAGACACACAGATTTATTTGGTTCGATACTGGGTCTACGTTCACGGGTCGCTTGTGGGTAAATTCACTATAATATGAGTATTTTACAGTCTCTCATGATCTCTCATTTTTTACTGTATAATAGAAGCCAAAGATCTATTTGGTAGAGAAAATATTCTCACTGAAGCTCTCGCTGTAAGGTTGAAGGAGCTATAGAAGAAGTCGAAGAAGCCCCTTAGAATCATTTGGCCCTCCCTTTTTATCAAGTACGATTCCTTTTTATGTGTGCCCCATCAATAATGGTGAGCAATGACCGCCTTATCTTTTGCGTGTCTGACTTCCTCTCTTTTCTCTACTTTCTTCTTTTTCTTTTCCTTTTGTCTCTTCATTCCCTTCCCTCTAACACCATATTTTTCCTTATCCTCCCTTGTCTCATCTTCCTCTCTCCTTATGTTATCTTCTAGTGGGACCCTTGATGAGTTGGGATGAGATATTTTATCTCCTTCACTCTCTTTATTTATCCTCTGGTTTTCTTCTTCAACTTTCTTAGAACTTATGGAATGACGCAAATAACTACCATGAAACCATGGAAACTAGAAGAACAATATTACATAAGGTTTTAATCTTGTCATCCTTTTCAAGCCTTTTGTCAATGGAAGGGATCAATGGCAATGGCAGTGACATGAAGGCCCAATCAATTACCTGATGGCTTTCCAGGAGAGTCCCGTTAGAGTCTGTAAAGCTCACAAAAACAGAACTTGGAACTCAGACGTCATCTTTATTAAATGAGTCTTGCTACATGGCAGCCACTGTAGTAGTGCACACATTGCACTCACTACGTGACTGCAT
>QEOT01122041.1:0-18380 GCA_003123785.1 Pterocarya stenoptera | reverse complement strand
TTATTATTGTTGAATTGTAATATTAATATTTCTCAATATTAATATCTCTCTCATCTCAAATTGTGTCCGCAACATCCAAAATAGTTTCGTTTGGTTTTTAAATCCATCTAAACTCATAATTGTAACTTTTTAGAATTCTAACATAAAATATAATAAACAATTTAACTTTTTCAAATCTTAAAATAATATTAATATTAAAAAATAATATTCTAATAATATCTTATCATCTCAACTCAACTCAACTCGGTTCAACATTCAAACGTAGCCTAAATCTTTTGTAAATCTTTTGGATTGACTCTTCTTTCTTTTTATCTTTCATACTTTCTGTCTTCTTTATTTCTTAATTTTCCCAGTTTCTTCTCATCTTTAAGAAATGTAGACAAAAATTGTTTCGACACTGATTGTGCCATTTATATAACTTGTTTGTTTTATCATTAAAAATGTCAACAGAGATCCCATGTTGAATGAGATGCTAAAAATGAGACAACTAGAGTATTTGCGAGCTGAGCTTTGTGCCTGCATGGGAGGATCTTCTTCTTAGGAAGCATAGGTATTTCGCAACTTATATATCTTTGTTGGTCATTATTACAACAAATTGAACATGTTTTGCTAATAAATTCTCGAAGATTCTTGAGTTATTGACGGACGTTAACTTGATAAAACTAATCATGCATACAGGTTGTTAAGAAAAAGGATCTCAGTTTCGGCTTGAGGAGCGATAGAGAGAGGGAAGAAAGAGAGAGAGAGAGAGAGCAAGGCACGTAGAACATGAGTTTTGCCAACGTCTGTTTTTAAAGATGATATAAGAAGTGTTGAAATAAAATTAAAATGTTAAATAAAATATTATTAAAATATATTTTTTAACATTATTTTTATTTTGAGATTTGAAAAAATTAAATTATTTATTTTATTTTTTATAAAAATTTTAAAAAATTATAATAATGAGATAAGAGATTTTTAAAATTTATTTTATTTGTTTTGATGTAATCACTTACCGTAATTATGCTAAGCTACATACGTGTCCCATTCTCGTTGAGAGGAAATCTTATTTAGCTTGGAGGGCTTTTTAAGACAATATTTGGATTTTAGGGTGATGTCAAATAATTTACAAATAATAATAATACATAAATAAATAATAATAAAATATTCTCAGAACTCACTTACCAAACATAGCTTTTGGATCGATTGATCGGCTGCGTCTATTTAACTTCGAGAAGAGATGTGACCCGTTTAATTAACGCTAAAGGGTATATACGTAATCTCATAGTATGTGAAACCTCACAAACGAAGCCCTAGCTCCACATGCCCTCTCGCCTATAAGTACGAAGCCAAAGAATTTCGTAGCCCTCATACTGCTTTATACATTATCGCATTGCCGCTAAGCCATCTCTCAATCAAGGTGAGCGATCTACTCGCAAGCTTTGATTTTCTATGGTTTTTTTTTTTATTTTTTTTAAATCGATTTGCTTGTTGGGTTTGGTTCTTTTGTTTTTTCGATTATGGGTTGTTTCCAGCTAGTTGTCGTTGTTGAAGATATATGCATCTAAATCTCGGATTCTCGTGTGTTTAAATCTATGTTTATTTAGTAAGTTTGCTAATTTTCTTTATTTTTATTTGTTAGCAGATGAATTTCTGTTTTTGGTTTGTTAATCCTAAATGTTTTAGACCGGGTAAAATATTTGCACGGCCTTTGGTTCCTCGTCATCAAAAATCCTAAATTCCCGAGAAGATTATCGTTAAGGTTCTTTTTTTTTTTCTTTTTTTCTTTTTTTTAAATCTGTGCTGGTTTTGGGATCTATATCATGTTTGTTCTATTCAAAGAGACTGTACAAATTCTTTTAAAAAATTTGTACCGAGAGTTTTTAATTTGTTTTGCGTCTGGAACCTAAATTGGTACGATTTTTTTACTTTCTGTTCTTATTCATATTCTTAGTTATTCGTTGTTGATCAGGGATTTGTTTTTTGTGAACATTGAACTTTGGAAATGCTGGCTTGTTTGTTCTTTGCTTTCGATCACAATAGTGGCCCAATCGATCTTTTAATCCGTTATCTAAACATATGAATTTTCCAATTCTACCTCAATATGTTCTGATGAGTAAGTGAAATTATCCTTCAAACTTTTGCTACGCCTGGTACTGAATACTATGAGATTGAAGAGGATTGGTGATTGTCCGTTGGTTGTCATGGGTGTTGTATGCCTGTTTCATATACTCCATGAAATTTATATTGGGTCGTTGTGTGCAGCTGTTAAGTTGTCATATGAGATTTTGCATTTTTTCCCAATTTTATTTTTACCCTGGTTACAATTTGTTTAGGACACTTGTTTGTATATGCTTTTGCACATTGGTTAATGTCTAGTTTCCTCTCTTAATTCTTTCACTTTTGTTGCAGCATCGTTTTAACATTCCAAGATGGGTAAGGAGAAGGTTCACATCAACATTGTGGTCATAGGCCATGTCGACTCTGGAAAGTCAACCACCACGGGGCATTTGATCTATAAGCTTGGAGGTATTGACAAGCGTGTTATTGAGAGNCTGACGACTGAAGTTAAGTCTGTGGAGATGCACCATGAAGCTCTTCAGGAGGCCCTTCCTGGTGACAATGTTGGCTTCAACGTGAAGAACGTTGCCGTGAAGGATCTGAAGCGTGGTTTTGTTGCTTCCAACTCCAAGGATGATCCTGCCAAGGAGGCAGCTAACTTCACCGCCCAGGTCATCATCATGAACCACCCTGGTCAGATTGGCAATGGTTATGCTCCAGTGCTCGACTGCCACACCTGCCACATTGCAGTGAAGTTTGCTGAGCTGTTGACCAAGATTGACAGGCGATCTGGTAAGGAGCTGGAAAAGGAGCCAAAATTTTTGAAGAACGGTGATGCAGGGATGGTAAAGATGATTCCAACCAAGCCAATGGTTGTTGAGACTTTCTCAGCATATCCACCTCTTGGTCGTTTCGCTGTGAGGGACATGCGCCAGACTGTGGCTGTTGGTGTCATCAAGAGTGTTGAGAAGAAGGATCCAACTGGTGCCAAGGTCACCAAGTCTGCTGTTAAGAAGAAGTGAATCGTGCAGGTTCCTCAAATTTTGGCATATCATGCCTGCCATCATATTGATAATGCTTATGAAAGAAACTTGGGCAGTGTTTGCGCTGCTTTAGGACGTTGCCTACTCTATTTTACTAGTCGAAGTTATATGCTTTCGGTGTTGGGTACCCCGTCTCAGAATTGGGTACTTGATCGGCGGTGGCAGGAGTATGGTATAGACTTATAGTCGTTATGTTTGTGTTTGTTTCCTGGTCATGGTCTGTCGAGGTGCTTCAGTTATTCGGAGGCACCAGCTCAAATGTTTTGTTATGGTGTTGGTTAATTTAAACTCGGTTCTGTTTAAATACTTCTTTTATATAACTGGAGTCCATGCTTTCTCAATATTGTTGAGTATGTTCATTCGAATTTCATGTCTGATTTATATTTTACTGAGCAGTCGACTTTTCAAAAACGAAATCGAGCACAAAAATGTTATGATTTTAGTGTACTTACTCTTTGGTTGCATCATAATTGGTGATGTGCTTCGAGGTAGAGCTCCCTTCTTGAATTGAAAAATTCTAATATCATTTTTAAACCGCATATTTGTTAATTGTTTTTATTGTTTTTTATTTTTTTTTCTTTAGGAGGTATATATAGGAATTATGAATAGAATAAAATTACTGTTATTGATTGAAAATGAGTTGGCTTTGGTACGGCTATGATCCAATTGCCAATAGCCGCTTATGGTGGGCATGTAATTGAGTCCTGATTTGTGGACGACCTAGTTGATGCCAACTAATAGAACAATTAGAATATATTGCACTTTTTTGTCGATATTACCGATGTTACTTGGTCCTCTAAGTAAGTAGTGATTTGTTCCGGACCCCTCTCTCTCTCTCCACATAAAAAAGTCTCCAATCCTAGATCTGATTTTTTTTGCTAGAAAGGAGGGGGAAGCCTCGGTTTCCTCCTCTTTTTTCATCTACCCACTTTGTCCTATTTTATTAGTTGTTTTGTTTCTTTAAGGTCCAAAAAGACAAATCTACAATTTTTCAATAACATCCGAGGGATGCGTGGTATGAGAAGGGCCTTGTCAGTCGTTTAGAGAGAAGTGGCGGTTTCGCGATAATCACCGCCCATAGGTCTCACGCCTTGCCAACAGCTGCCCGTGGGCCTCACACCCCACCAATGACTGCCCGTGGGCCTCACGTGCCACCCCTTCCGAGAGTTTTTCTTATCACATATGCTGGGCCAACAGATTTGCCATCATCAGATGCTTCAAATTTGACTGTTGTGGGTACAAGGAGATTGACATGTGGCCTCACGCGTTGTTACAGATTTCGAAATCTATCGAAGCTGGTCTAAACTATAATTCATCCATTTTCGCCTCTATCTTACTGCTTTTCTTATTATTTTCCTTTTTTTTTTCTTAGATTTTGCTGGGATACTCTTATATCTAAAGAGTTTAGTAAAATATTTGAATCGTTGACGCTCGACGATCATCACCTCCTCTTTAGTCCCTTGGCGTTCTCTCTCCACCCTAACTCATGAGCCCCACTTTTCTTTTTCTTGTTTTCACTTTTGCCCCTGGCGCGAGAATCACATCTACTCATTTGCGAGAGTGTACAGTTTTGCAACCATATATAATGCGATGGAGTTCGAATTTTTCATTTAGCTTTTTATTATAAGAATTGTCTAATTTGGCCACATGATCGTGAAGACAAGGCAGTTTACTTCCCCAACAGCCACTTCGAGACAATGCAGTCATTACAATCACCATGACCTAGGATCATGGAACTACAATCCCACTCTCAGATTGTATAATAACTGTCATTTTGTGCTGCTCCTTAGCAAGGAATGGTAGGAAACATTTATTTTTTCCAGTGTCTATTTTTATATAATATAGCATTAGGTAAGAAAGGGTGTTTGTCGGGATCCCCTACCCCTTATTCATGTATTTTTGTATCCCTTAATTATAATATATCGAGCTTGTTTAGAAAAAAAAAATATTGATTTGTTCATTTCCTCACAGCGAGGCAATTAAGTAGATATTAATTACCTAACTATTATTTTTATTTCTTTCTTTTGTTTTTTCTGAAAAATTGGCATTTAGTGATTTTATGTTGGTGGTTAACTATCATACGAATGCTCTCTCTTGCTTTTTTTGGTTCTTTGGTCGAGTTCTTTTTTAGGGGCAACTGGCATGGTAGTAAAATATTAAGTATCCGAAAAGATAAACCGGAGACCTAACAAGCACATTTTTGTTTTTTAATATAATTGTTAAGTCTCAAAAAAGGAAAAAAAGTTTTGAAATGGAATCAATGAGATCAGTCCCCAGAGGGACATATTCATCCCTCGGCAAACTGGCTCCAGCCCATCTTGATTAAGGCTCACAGCCCGTATGTTGCAAGCTCATCGACTGGTAAAGAAGCAGAGGCCCCGAACCAATGTAGGAAGAGGAGACAGTGTTCACATGGGCATGAGTCCAACTAGATAATTTGTAGGGAACTACACCGCATTAAATGCCCCAACATGGGCCATTGGTTGAGATCCCAATGGGAGATGTTGTCCTTGGCAAAAGCTGCCGCATTAAATGCGACGACATGCCATCTAGAACAAGAGCGAACACCCCAGGCACATAAATAACAGTGACCTCACTAGAAAAGGAAAGTATAAAAGCTTTGATACAAGTACAATTCAAACTAACTTAGGCATATGCAGTTTTTTTTGGCACTTCGGGCCATCAAATTTCCTTGTTCTAGGTCGAAAGCAGAGGCAACGAGGTGCGAAACACGTTCTTAACAGTTGGCATTGTCTATGAGATATTCTTTTAGTAAAACTAATGTGCCTTTCATACATCAGTCGCGACCTAGTCCTAGGCAACAACGATTAAGAAGGTATCTCTAATAAAGAAGGCAGCTTGCAGAAATGGAGGAGCAAGCTTCTCCCCCATCTCTTGAGCTCATTGAGCGAGCAGTGGAGACTAAGGACAAGTGAAACCAGAAACAAGGGGAGGCCGACAAGCCCTTGGAATTGAATACATTAGATGAAGCTCACCCTGAAAGGAAGGCGAGACTAGGAACCAAGACAAAGCTCGAGGTGAGATCACGGTTGAAGCAGTTGCAGATCGAGCACAAAGATGTTTTCACCTGGCATTGCCTAGATTGAGCACCATTCGAGCGTGAATCTAGACGCCAAGAAAGTTCGGCAAAAGTGGAGAAGTTTTAACACCAAGAAGTATGCAGCCATAGTAGAGGAAGTCGACCTCCTACTTGCCACGAGGTTTATTAGGGAGGCCTACTACCCAAAGTGGCTCTCTAATGTGGTTTTGGTTGATAAGGCGAACAACAAGTAGAGGATGTGTGTCAACTTCACCAACCTGAAAAAAGCGTGCCCTCAAGATAGCTTCTCCTTACCAAGAATCGATTTGATCGTGGACTTGACTGCCGAACACAAAATCCTGAGCTTCATGGATGCCTAGTCCGAGTATAACTAGATGAGCCCAGGCGATAAAGAAAAAACCACATTCATAACAGATCGAGTGCTATACAGGTACTAGGTAAGGCCCTTTGGATTGAAAACGTCAGAGCAACCTATTAGAGGCTGGTAAATTGTATGTTTAAAGAACAAGTCGTATGGAAAATGGAAGTCTACGTGGAGGACGTGCTCGTAAAAAGTAAGGAGTCAGAGCAGCATACTGCCGATTTGTGGGAGACGTTCGTGGTCTTGCGAGAGACGTACGTGGTCTTTGAGAAAGTACAAGATGAAACTTAACCCCATAAAATGTGCATTTGGAGTGGAGTCAGACAAGTTTCTTGGCTTCATGGTTTCAGAAAGGGGAATCGACGCTAACCCAAAGAAGATCCATGCCATGGTCAACATAAAGCCCAACATAAAGCCCCCCAAAAACCTCAATGAGGTTTAGAGCTAGTGGGAAGAATCGCAATGCTTAACAGGTTCATTTCCTGATCAACAGACAAGTGCATACCATTTTTTTGAGTGCTGCGCAAGGTGCACGATTGGAATGAGGAGTCCGATGAAGAATTCGCTCAACTCAAAGAATACCTCTCTAATTCCCCCTCTTGAGCCAAACCATGCAGGGAGAAACTCTCTACCTGTATTTGTCCATCACATTGGAGGCTGTCTTGGTAGCATTAGTACAATAGGAGAATGGGACTCAAAGACCAATCTACTACACCAGTCGCCCACTTAGAGGGGTAAAAGCTAGGTACCCGCCTATGGAGATGCTAGGGTTCACATTAGTAGTAGCTACCTGCAGACTAAAACCCTACTTTCAAGCGCACTCGGTAAGAGTACTAACCGAAGCTCCTCTCAAGAAAGCACTACATCGACCAAACATGTCCGGACGACTGGTCAATTGGTCGATCAACCTCAGCAAATTCGACATCGACTACATTCCGCAAACCACCATCAAGGGGCAAGCACTAGCGGAGTTCATGGCAAAGATGGTTATCCCCCTTGAGGAGGTACTCGACCTACCAACCGAAAATCCTTGGGAAGTCTATGTTGATGGCTCATCTTGTCATTCAAGCAGGGGAGTAGGAGTTTTCATAGTGTTGAACTTCAGATGAAAGCTATTACTCGATAAGACTCAAATTCAAAAGTACAAACAAGGAAGCTAAATATGAAGCCCTACTAACAGGCCTCGCCATAGCAAAAGTTCTAGGAGTGGCGGAAGTAGAAGTGAAGGCGGACTCCCAAGTGGTGGTAAACCAAGTCAGAGGTGAATACGTGGGAAATAGTGAAAGGCTCCAACTCTATCTACAGCAAGTATGGGAGTAGTGCAACTGTTTTTCAAAATTTTCCATTAGACAAATTCTTTGGAAGGACAACTAAAAGATAGATAAGTTAGTGTGGGCAACATTAGCAATGGATGATGAAGCACTACCATGGGCGGTGACTAGCAAAGTAGTAGGAACCCCCGCCATTGGGCTCGAAGTCTTGGAAGTGGAAAAGGGACTACCCAAGTGGGCAGGTCAACAACCAAGTTCCTAACCATTGGAGAAGTACTAGTTGAGAAAGAAGAGGTGAGCAAAGTGAGGAATAAGGCAGCTAGGTTCACCCTGATGAACGGGACCTTGTACAAAGAAGGTCTTTCCTCATCCTTATTAAAGTGCATATTACCAGACGAAGCTCAATATGTAATGACAAAAATACATGAAGGAGTGTGTGGAAACCACTTAGGAGGAAGAACCCTAGCGAGAAAGGTCTTGAGAACAGGCTACTACTAGCCTCATACCTTCAAAGATGTAGAAAAATTCGCTAAGAAATGCTCAAAGTGTCAAGAATATGCACCAACTCCTCATAACCCACCAGAAGAGTTGACATCAATCACATCCCCGTGGCCCTTTGCGCAGTGGGGGGTAGACATAGTGGGCCCTATAACCCCAAGCAACTGAGGCTTGAAATTTGTCATGGTGACTGACTACTTTACGAAGTGGGTGGAGGTAAAGGCCCTCGCGGCAATAACGGCCACCAACATCACCATGTTCCAATGGAAGATTGTCGTGTGTAGATTTGGTATCCCCTAAACCATCATCGTGGACAACAGGCGACAGTTCGACTACACGACCACTTTGGCAATTGGTGAGCCTAAATGGATAGGTCGAGACGACTAATAAAACTCTTGTAGCAATATTAAAAAATAAACTCACGAGTAAGAAATGAACTTAGGCAGAAGAGTTGCCAGGAGTTCTATGGGCCTACTGAACTACCACGAAGACCGCAACTTGGGAGACCCCTTTTGCACTAACCTACGAAAGCGATGCCATAATCCCGGTAGAGATAGGAATACCAAGCCATAGGGTCCAACACTTTAATGAAAAGCTAAACAAAGTGGGACTATGTAGAAATCTAGACCTAGCACGCTGCCTCTTCCCCTTGAATTCGTTGAACGTCTACACGTTTCCCTGCCTTGGAAACCTGGGCAACGGTCTCATTCCCACGTCCCATCACTCCTCCCACTAAGGCTTCTAAATCGTCACGTTCTCCTTAAGTATTCCCCTTTTCATGCTAAGCATCCTCTGTTACTCTTCCAGCTCTTGCTCTTTTGGCCCTCTAGCTCTCCCACTGCTTTCACATTTTTGTTCCCAACACCATTCCAAATCCGCATGTGATGGCTTCCATGAGCATCTCCCATGGCAATTCTTCTTTCTACAATGGGCACGGGTTCACGGTCGTTCACCCCGTTGGCCTCGACGCACTTTGCAATAAGTATGGAATCTTGGAGTCGATGGTCTTGGAGATCCCGGCTCCCGACAGTGGGGCCGTTGACTCCGAGGGCAACCCCAAAAAAGTGGTTCTATACTCCAGGATGTTTGCACAAGGTGTGTGGCTTCTCTTTTGCCACCTGATTCGTTATGTCCTAGACTTCTTGGGTGTGGCCCCAGCCCAGGTGCACCCTAATGCTCGAAGGATCCTGATGTCATGCTGCTTGGAATGCCGTATGGTCCTGAAATCCACAGAGAGGAGTATCCAAACCTGACCGCTTGAGTGTTCCTATTCACCCATGCGATCCTGGCATTAGAGGGCAACATTTATAGTTTCCGATCTCGCCCTAAATTCCAGCTTGCCCGGCACAAGGCCCGCCACTCTAATGTCAAGCGGTGGAAAACCAAGTTCTTCTTTGTGGTGGGAGAAGGATGGGAGTTCCCGCCTGGGGAAGCCTCTGCTTGGGAGTTCCCAGCCCGACCCAACTGGTGGGTCAATCCTGACGAAAAAACAGATTGCGTTTGACTTGTTCGACCATGAGCGGGCCCGCATCCAATAGGTGTACTCATGGGTCCAGGAACATGAGGAGGAGGAGGTCGGTACCAACATCCTCCTAACCAAAGAGAACGTCTTTTGGTTCCTCGTTGCCCCTGACTAATCCCAAATGGTGGGTCATGATTTCCTTGTAGGGTCTTCGATGCCACGAGGGGCTAAGAAGCCACTAGAGAGCTCATCAGGCAGCGCACCAAAAAGGCTCCACTTAGAGGGTACAATCCCCTAAGAATTGAAGAGACCAGCAGGTGGCTCGGGGTGGTCTGGATCCACCCTTCTTGATGCATCTTTTACGTTGCCATTCCCTTATGACGTTCTGACTACCTCACTGGGCGACCAAGATGGGGAGTCAGGTTGCGATCACGATGACAAAGAGTTGGAAGCCGCCTTCCTTGAGGCCTTGAATCAATCAGGTTTGGGTGTCTCCCGGGTAGCCATCGTCATCAAGTGTTCGGAGGCATGCATATACACTTTGGGGGGGCTGGTGACTGAGAAGCTTTGTTAGGCCCGAAAGATACTTCTTATCAACAGGAGGGGAATTCCCATAATGGTGGTGATGACGTCTTACATCTTTCCAACACTAGCTCGAGCGTGGTTCCCATAGACACATCACCGCTCCTGAAGGTCTCTCCCAAGTGAACCCGGTCTTGTTAAGTCAAGGTGGGTCCTCGTCTTTGCCTCCTTTGTCATCCTCGACTGATGCTCGTTGAAGTACAGCGATCTAGTTATATAATAGACTAACAAACCGAACCACGCCTTCATGCACTAGCTACAGGAGAAAGGATACGTAGCAGAATTGATAGATTCGGAAGTGAATTATGGTCAAACGAGACTCTTCCTCTGCTACTGAATTCGAGATTGTCTCAGGTTAGTCCACTAGCTTTGCGGGTGGCAATCCTTCCATGTAGTCAGGAAGGGGACAACTAGAGGCCCCAAATAGAAGAGCCCCTCGCAGCGCACACTTCGGCTGCTTCCAGCACCTTCGCCTTCGAGCTTCCCAGTGGGTCAAGACCGCAGAGTGAGGATGGTGCCTTGTCGTCTCGCCCTACTAAAAGGGGGCTAACAGGGCTAGGGCGAAGGCGATAAGTGGAATGACTAATCAACTCATCAACCTTATTCCCCGATAAAACTCTTCTCTTGTTTGTTCAGTTTGTTTTTGGATTTTGGTGGTCTAACTATTTCTTCCTTGACTAACAGGGGTTTGAGTTTTTGGCTACCTAGGTCATGGATGGACGGATCGAGATAGAAAGAGAGGTCGAGATCTTGTGTAAGCTGGGTGGTCGGGCCTACAACCAGATGTTTAAGCTTTGCGTTGCCTTGGAGCGCACCGAGATGGCCCTTTAGGAGGGTCAAGTAGAGAACGGGCACCTATGGTGGATCATCATGGACCTTCACAAAGAGGGGTCCAATCTCTAAGCGGGCGTTGAGGCAGGAGGTGTCCTGCTTCAAGGCTACTGAAAAGGCCACTGCAGAAGAGCGAAGTTTGGAAGAGGCATGGATTCTTCACATGGAGAAGGAGATGAGGGAGGCCGAGCGGCATTGTCAGGATTACATCGCCATGCTTTTTGAAACCGTGGACGTCCACCCAACTTGAACGCGCACCTCAGTGAACTCTACTTTGGAAGGGACGCATTTGTGATACAGAACACAACACTTTAAAAGGACAAAAAAAAGTTCGAGGGCCTGTACATGAAGCTATTGGAGTCCCATTTGCAGCAAAAGGAGGATTCAAGGTCCCACAAGGAAAGGATTAAGAGGTTGGAGGGTGAGCATGCTGCCCCAAAGGAAAAGCTTGCCTAGATCACTTCCAAGCTCAAGGCGGTTAAACATTTCCGCAACAGGCCTAGAGCTACGAATACTCCTTGGAAGGGTTTAAGGACACCTGTAGCGAACCCTCACAACTCCCCTAGGACTCTAGACTTGGCTCACTCCGCTCCTTCCCAAGAGGACCATAAACCCTTTAACTCCCTGGGAATGACCTAATGCTCAATGTCTTTCATGATCCTGCTTCCAACCATGGCTGCTTTGCCTTGTGCTTTCTTTTCTTTTCTTTTTCTTTTTTTTTTTTTTTTTCAGCTCGAGTCCTTGTAAACATAAGTCTAGTTAATCAATCTGACTTTCGGCTCTCTTTTTCCCTTGCAATTGTGAGTCTATGCCTTCCTGGTTTGTTGTTGACTTTGATTTATCGAGGTCTGCCTTGTCATGGTGTGCCGACCCGGGGAATGGCGCTAGGTCAAAGGCCGACCACGCTGAAAGGTAGTCAGGGCTACCTGAGCTCTGGCAGAATCTGAAATCGCTACACTGGGTAGAGCCTAAACGCCGAGGCACTAGTGCGATGTATAAGCCTAAGTAACCATGTACTGGGTGGTGAGGGGGGACTGGGACACTTGGGAGAGGTGTTCCCCCTACACTCGTCTGGGGTTCTAGCGCGGAGTATCGACCAGAATGACCAGGCAGGATCCAAAATCAACCGCACTAGGTGGCGTTTGGACTCCGAGGTGGGTCGTTGAGCCATTCAATCCATATGTGCACGTTTACATATGAAACATCACTTTTTCTTACTCTTGTCGGCGATTCTTTACACAGAAAGTCATTGGGTGCAAAAGAAGAAAATGAAAGGAAAGAGAGGGCTCTTGCCTGTGTCGAGACGCTTTGGATCCCTGGTTGGCGGGACTCAGCTTGGTTGGTTTCTCTATCCAGTTATGCGAACTTGAGTTCACCAAGTTCCTTACCCCGCAGTTCTTGTACGTAGTACTCCCTGGCTATTGCTCCTCTTCTCACTTGGCCCTTTCTTGCGCCAATCTTCTTCTCATGGGTTTTAGTATCGGCACCCCATTTGGAGACACTTGCGCCCATTTGGGGGCAGTCAGAGCGTCCTCAACATTGATGAAGTCGTCAGGCCAAACCATGAAGTCCCACAGGGTCGCCGTGGTCTTCCATGTGATTTTTGCCATTAAAGGGCTCAGGTGCCAAATGCCACCCAACAGCGTCACTAGGATGATCTTCTCATCCTGGTAATCTGTAGTCATCCGCTTCTTATGAAGTGGTACATGTATGCCTTTAAGCTCTCTTCCTCCCTCTGCTTCACTATGAGGAGGTTAGTGGCCGGCTGTCTTCTTTTTTTGCTAGCCATGAACTGAGTCAAGAAAGAACTGGCAACCTAGCTCCTCCAAACTGTGGATGGTGCCTGGTTGAAGGATGTTAAACGATGCTTAAATGGAACCTTTCACCATCAAGGGGAAAGCCCAGAACGCTATCTCCCCCAAGAAGCCATGCAACATCATGTGAGTTTTGAACATCTCTAGGTGCTCAGCTAGGTCCTTCAACCCATCCTTCATCCCTATCTTTAGGGCCCTGAATTTTCTAGGAAGTGGGACTACCATCATTTTGGTGTTGTAGGGTAGTTCTCAGCCACTAAGTAGCTGGTCCACGATGGATGACCCCCTATCTTCTTTGCCATCTCCTCATACTTGTGCATGAGACTGTGAAGTTCGTCATCCATATGCTAGTGCTCTTGCTTGAGGGTCGCACGGGAGTGCATTGTGGCCAGCGTGCAAAAGGCACGCTAACACTGTTAGGTCGAAATGATATCAGATCTCACAGACGTCACCAACTGTTAATGGGTGTTTTGTAGCATTCAAGCAACAACAATACTCCTGTACTTGCGAGGGTGGAAGAAAGGGTGGCTCGAGGGGGGGGGGGGCTTCTCATTGTCAGTCTTCTTCCATTTATAGCCGATTCCATTTATAATGACCGCCTTTGTCTTGGAAGGCATGACATCGCATTTAATGCAGTCATTCTTGTTAGCTACAGGGGACCGACCTCGGGGCTGACGCCCCGAATTGCATTCAATGCAGCTGATCCTACAGGGTACAAGATCCCAGTCTGTCTGTTCCCCATTAATGCATGGTGACTAGAGGAACCATCGGCTCCTTTTACCCTTCCCTGGGCCTACCCCCGTTAGGGGTCGTGGGCCTCGACGCAATGGGTCAGGGCCCAACTTGGCTGAGTACAATAAATCCCCTTTCCAACATCATTAATTTTCGCATCCAAAAAGTAGCAACAATTTCTTTATGGGTACCATTTCATCATCTCAAGACTGCAACTCTTTTTCTCAAATAAAGTAAATAAAAGAGAAGTGTTACACTTTCACAAAAGTAAGCGCACAAATTAACATGATTTTATATAATACATTAGATCTATTTATGATAAAAATAATTTTACAATTTAATGTACTATATTAAGCCACGCAAATTTGTGAATTTATTGTTCTGTGATCTCTTTATAGCTAAAATATTTCTCTTGATAAAAACTATCCAATTCGGGCCTCCTAATTCTTTGCGTTCGAGAAGGTTTGTGCTATATTTTATGTAGATATTCGTCTTTAATATTATCGCATATTTGGATTGGAAAGTTATCATCAGCAAGGGGCTGACCCCTGCATTGATTAGAGTACTACCAAACATGTACATTATCCTTACTTTTTTCAGCTCCATGCCCCCACATTCCAACCATTATGCATGTGTGTAGTCTCCACAATTATTCCTTTTCATCAACTATACTATTACTAGGTATCACCTCTATCCCAAAAAAAACTAGGCAATAGAGACACATGGTTTGCTAGAGTTCAGAGTACTTGAGATGAGATGGTTCCTTTCTGTTGAGGTATGGGTCATTGGTATAATATTTTAATGGAGGGACTAAATTAAAACTTGTTGATAGCACACTTAATCACACTTATTGCTCCACTTGTCTTCTAGGTCGAAGGGTTTAGGTTCAATGAGCTATTAAGATGATAAAATAGGTAGGTGATATACCACAATTTTAGAGATTAAGGCATGATGAAAAGAGGACACTGCAAATTTCTTTTTCTTTTTTTTTTCCTTTTTTTTTTTTTGTAATTGGAGAGTGCAACGTGCCAAATTGATTAGGTAACATATGACAAAAATGTGAAAAATTAAGGAGTGCAAAGTTTGTTTTATCCTTTATATAAGAGCTATTGTTTCTTATTGGCAAGTTGTATAATGGACACTCTTATATGGTCCTGTTTGGATATAAAAACGGTTTCATCTTATCTCATTTTATCATTACAACTTTATCAACTTTTCCAACAAAATATAATAAACAATTCAATTTTTTTAAATCTCAAAACAATAATAATATTCTAATAAAATTTTACTCAACTTTCAACTTTTCTCGAAAACTATCTCATCTCATCTCACTATCCAAATGAGACTTAATCATTTTAATTTATTTCCTTTCTAGGTAAAGGTCTTTGTTAGATTAAGTAGAGAATAACAGATAGATGCCATGGTGATCACTACAGAGTGATCCTAGCTCGCTTGTTGAGGACCAATGAAATTATTAAGGTATTGCCAACAGAGGATAGTTAAGTGATTTGTTTCTGAAAAAGTACATTTTACCCTCTCCAACTACATCTTCTGCAATGAGACCACAGAACCAATTTTACTCTCTAAACTTTCAGTTCCCTTGCAATTTACTCAATCATAGATTAGATAATTAGATGGTTGAAAAATAGGTGATGTGACACGTACAATTGGGCTTTTATAGAGAAAAAACTTTGAGATTTTGTGTTCTCAATTAGGTGTAAAATGATAATTTTGATAAGAGAAATTTTATTTACAGTCTTCACTTGAAGACTGCATGTACATGCATTTTATAAAATGAGAAAAAATATCATTTTAAGAGAGATATTTTTATAATTCTAAAAAATTTTAAAGATAAAATTACCTAAATTTACATTACAGTTTCTATTTAAAGACTGTATGTAACATTGTTCTTTTGATAATATGGTGGCAAAAGAAGTACAAGTTGGGAGTAAAATGTAATTTCTCTTTTTCTATTGCAGCAAGACTATGAGTACTTAACCCACTTTTTTTTGCCTAGATAAGTGCCTTGATCTTTTCGAGGCAACTTATGTTAATGTTAGAATATTATTCAAATAATTAGAACTATTTTTCTTTCTTTAACATTTCTTTAAAAAAATTGGTAATATAAGAAATAGTAACCATATTTATGACCAATTTTACTATTCAAATTATGAATTTCCATATTTTACAGCATTTGAGATCTTTTTAAACAAATATGCGTTAAAGTTAGTGATGCAAGAGCACGGGGGTGCGCTGCCCCATGCAAAAATTTCACTACAGTGACTGCAGTGCTCGGAAGTAAATGTGATAATATAAAAAAGAATAAGATAATGAGTATTACCTTCCAGCCTATGTTCCTCTGCACCGTCGGTGTTCAACCGGATTCCAGACCGGGTATAACCGGCCGGAATCTAGATTTTAAATTCGAGTCAGATATATTCGGATTATCACCCGGATCGGAACTCGGACAATTCGAAAATTTGGATTTAGTTTTAAATTCGGCTTTTTTTTAATTATTTTTTTTAAAAATCTAAAAGCCTATATTCAATTACAATTGTTTTAAGAAAAAAATGTTGGAAAGCATATTTTTATATTTAAAACAATTATTTCCTTCTTAACTCAATGCATCTTAAAAAAAAAAAAAAAATCAATATTTATCACATAAAATGCATGCAATAATACAATTCACTACATATTAAATTACATTACAAAACATATAATATATGAAAATTACAAAATGCTTCAATTGAAATAACTACATATTACATTATATGTTATTTATAATTATACATTACATTACAAAATACAAACTTACATATGAATAAAAAAATCAGTAGCATGTCCATCAGTGATTTAATCTCACACCAAGTAGCAACTTCAAATGACTGGACTGAAAGAGATCCTGAAAAAATAAAAAAGTTTTGAACAACTTTTAGTCTCATACGTGCAGAAAATTGGAAAGTAGAGAGTTCTAGCTTATTTTTTCACATAAATCTGAAAGCAGAATGACAAGCTTACGAGGAAGGAACCCAAGCATATTCCAGTTGCAGAGAAAGTCAGTAGTCTTTAAAGGCTTTCTCCTCAAATCATAGTTACAAAAGCTAAGTACCCACATGATTAAATTATTTGGCACATTCTGTTCATCACACAGTGTAACCAAGCTATAAAGTTCCAACACTGCAAAGTATTGTTGACAACACATTTTACAATTTTAAATGATTACCTTGGTTTCAGAGCAGCTTGAGACACAGAAGAAGTTTCTCATGGATGTGGATCTTTTATAAGTACAATTGATTAGGTGTAACAATAATGTTTGGCAAGAATCAAAAATTTTATATGAGTTGAACTCAATAGCTTTTCAATGAATAAAAGTATATGGGTAAATCTGAAAGGATGTACAACTACAATGGAATTAGTGACTTGGTGGAATACACAAAAGTCAACTTTTTGTAACATACTTGAATGTTAACATAAGCCTGAGTTATTATGGTTAGCAAGGGCAGGAATAAGTATATAAAGTACTTAAAACAAGCAGAGAGGGAAAGAATGCAGTAGAGATGCAAATATATAATGCAACTTATCCAAACCTCACATGATTCACCAAGCAGTATAATGTAATATTGTTGTATTGGGCAACCACAAATAATTTATTAAGAAAATATAGAGCCCATATGATTATGATAAGATGGATGAGTGGTGACACAAGGAATATGCAATATTTAATAGGATCATAAAACAGTCGAATAAAAGATGATAAATCCATGTTGAAGACCTAGAGATGCAAGTGTGAAGAAGATTAAAACGAGGGTCAAAAGGACAGAAACAGGCCAAGAAGTTCTGGAGTGAATAACTCTAGACAGAGCATAATGGCATAAAAGAGTTCAGATAGCAAAAATCATAATATTTCATATAAGCTTGTTTGGGTAAGCAAAATTAAAATGCATTTATGTATGGAAAATAAACAAACCTAGTTACGCATATTCACCAATCACCGAATCAATATAAATCCAAACCCATTAATTTTCACACAAGCCCAACAATTCTAAACCGCAACCAGATATTTTTTTAAAACACAAGTTTCAAAGTCAGACGAGAAAAATTAGACAAAATAGCAACGAGTGCCTTCGACAAAATTAGAACCTCTCTCCCCCAGATCACAGTGAAACCACACTGGCAGTTATCATTTTGGGGCAAACAAAGAGCAGGTATCTGGCAAATCTAGCTATTAACAACAAATCATGAGAAACAAAAGAACCAAAACGTAAACCCTAAAAAACTTTAAATAAAAAAAAAAACCCATGTTTAACAAAAAAGAGCAGATCTAGCAAAATAACTACATATACTCTATACCCATATAAGATTCGTTCAAAGGCATTGCTCATAGATCAAGATCGAGATCAAGAGAGAGAGACTTACCGATCAAAGTGAAAGAGAGAGAGAGAGAGAGAGAGAGAGAGAGAGAAGAGAGACTTACCGATTGAAAGTCTGGCCAACAGTGATGGCGAGAGAGAGAGAGACGACGGCAAAACTTGAAGGAGAAGGCTAGGGCTACATGCCTCAAGGGGGAGAGAGAGAAAAGTAGAGCAGAGCAGAGAGATAAGAATCGGCTAGGGTACCCAGGTTAAAATCACAGGGGGGTCAAAAATTATTTTTATTAAAACCGGTACCGGGGTAAAAATCCGGTA
>QEOT01122040.1:0-20887 GCA_003123785.1 Pterocarya stenoptera | reverse complement strand
TGGTGTTCATGAAAAGTGACATCACGAGAATAAAATATGGAATAAGTGTCAAGATTGTAAAGTTTGTATGCTTTATGAGTACTGTGGTAACCAAAAAAAAAAATTATTGGCATGAGGAGAAAATTTGTCACAATGAACACTAAGGGTTTGTGCATAGCAAAGACATCCGAATACTCGAATATGATCATAACTGGGTGTTTTATTGAAAATAACTTCAAAATGAGACTTATTCTGGAGAATGCGATTGTGAGTACGATTAATGAGATATGCAATGGTGAGGACACAATCTCTCAAAATTTTAAAGGTAGATGGGCTTGGAAACGGATACTACGGGCAACATTTTGAGCAGGTGCCTATGTTTACGTTCCACAACGCCATTTTGTTGTGGAGTTTCAACACAGGTACGTTCATGAATGACGCCATGAGTTTGAATATATATTTGAAATTGATGAGAAAGAAATTCTTGTCCATTATTAGTACAAATAATTTTAACAGTAGTATTAAACTGATTTTGGACAAGAGCAAAAAAATACGTTAAATGAGTAAAAGTTTTAGATTTACAACGCATAAAATATATCCAAGTAGTCAAGAAAAATCATCAACGATTGTGAGACAATAATAAGCCCCACACAGAGAAGAGGTACGATAGCCACCCCATATATCACAAAAAATGCGATTAAAAGAAAACATTTTTATTTGCATGAATAGAAAAAGATAATCTTGTGTGTTTAGATCGAGAACAAACGTCACAATCAGAGAGAATACAAGGAGAATTAAAAAGACTAGGAATAGTAAAACTAGAAGAATGACCTAGACGTTGATGCCATAAGGTCTTATTGACAGTAGATTGAGTAGCTAAAGCGAGAGAAGATTCATGCCGGTACACTTATAGCCCATTGCAAAGATCACCCGCTCCAATCGACCTCATCGATTGTGGGTCCTGAAATAAACAAGTGTTAGATAAGAATAAAATGATACAAGAGTTATGAAGGGTAATTTGGGAAACTGACAAAAGGTTAAAAAAGAAATTATGGACAAAATAGATATTATGTAATATGAGAAAGGGAGAGAAAACACAGGTTCTCATCCCTTCGAGGGGAATAACTTGGCCATTAGGGAGTTACACGTTGTGCTTGGAGACAATACTTCTCGGGTCAGTGAAGGCATCACGCCGATGGCACATATGGTGGTTTGTACTACTGTCCATCACCCAGTGGTGGTGCCGATCGAAAGAAAAACCAGAAGAAGAAGGGGAAAGTGTGTTACCGATGAAGTGGGGTGAAGGATTTGAGAAGGTGGTGGAAGACGACGGCTCGAGCAAGGAGTTAGCCATATTGGCAGGTAGTAGGGATCGGTTAGACTGATACCATGTTAAAATTGCGAGGGAGAGTGATTTTCATTTAAAACTGTATATTCATTTGTGTATCACTTTACAAATATATAGATGTACAGAAAACTAAGTATGGAAACATGTATAAAAGCTAAGTAGACTAATTATACAAATTAGACAGATTCCTAGAATTAAGGTGATTGATTTGAAGAGATAGAATCTGAAAAATATGACGACTGTCAATAGCCGCGGGATAAGTTCAGCTTTGGAAAGAGGCCAGTGACGAATGGAGAAGGCCCTGTACCCTCAAAGCTCGGTTCGAGCTCCACAACTGAGCTCCACCCCAAGGGTGCAGGTGCTCACGATGAATCAAAGATGGCGTCTTTGCCGCCTGCTAGTGTTTTGACCAGACTCATTTTGATTATGGTGTGGCCGAAGCTAATCAGGAATCCCAATACAGCTTACTCCAGCCTGATTGGCCTCACCTGGTCATTGGTCCCATTCAAGTACGTTAAAGCTAGATCATCCACTCTTTCCGTAGCAATTTTGAAGTGTGAAATCCCTCGCCTTTTAATTTGTGCAACAATTTTGCAGGTGGAATATCGTTATGCCAGCGATAATTGCACGGTCGATATCAATTCTACCTGATACTGGTCTTGGAATGGCCATGTTTAGTCTTGGTCTGTTCAATTATAAACCCTTTTTGGGGTTTCTTAGCTTTTGTACTAGGACCGATCCAAAAAAAATTCTTAGCTTTTGTACTAGGTGGAAAGTCTGAGGCGAGAAAAGTGTTTTTTTATTTGTTTTTATTTGTTTTGCTAATTGTTTCTGTCTTGTGTGATGGCAGGTTTGTTCGTGGCGTTGCAGCCGAGAATTATTGCAATGTGGGAACTCTGTTGCTGCCTTTGACATGGCTGTTTGATTCAGCTGCGGTCCTGCTGTCATGGCTGCTGCCTCGTTTGCTGTTGGTGTACGAGGAGATAATCTTTTGCACATTGCAATTGTACAGGTAAAAAGGGTACCGTAATTAGTGCTAGTGAAAGCGCCCCGTTCACTTGGGCATAAGATAAGTCCTATATTTATAAATGGATCCCACGTAAAGTTACAAACTTTACTTTGGAAAAATATAATAATAATCTAATGTATTAATTTATAAATTTACTTTTTTGTAAATTTTTTTTTAGACCAACTACTTATCTAAGCACAGATGCCACATAAAATTTAAGCGATAACACCATCTAAACTTGAGTGAAGCCAAGTGTAGTGCACGCTTAAAAAGAGCTTTATTATTTATCATCCTATATATCTCATTTACTTTTTATTTTTAGTTTTATTCATACTAAACTAATTAAGTTCTTCTACTTATTATCTCTATAGCATATATTTGTTAAGAAAAAAAATAAAAATAATAAAAAATTAAGGATGATATGAAAAGTTTTCTTTAAAAACTGATACATATTAACAAAATATTTATAAAATACAATAAAAAGCGCCGGAAGTGCCCCATTTGCTTTTTGTCAAACGAAGTGCTTCCGCTTGGCGTTTTGTGCTTAAGTGCGCCTTTGCCAACCACCTATCCCGGTTCCAAATCATGTTTCGTTGTCTAACTCGTTTGCTGGATGCATGCAATTTTACTTGCTCTTTATATGCAGTAGATAATGTAAGATTTCTTCTCAAATTTTCAGGCAGCTCTTCCCCGGGGGATTGTCCCCTTTGTCTTCGCAAAGGAATACATGAATGTTCATCCTGACATTCTGAGGACTGGGTTCGAAGCATACACTGATTCTCATTTAATTTCTGATGGACTGTATTTATATATGCTTACAAACTTACAAATGCGTGCATGAATATCAGAACATATGCCTGTCCATGCATGTCACGTTTCATGAGACATTCTAGTATGGACATTGGTGGTCGATTATCTATATATCACTATATTTACATGCTATGAACCTCAGTAGACAGCACTAGTCCAGAATCCAGATATAGGAATAAACTGATGAGCTGTGTGCTAACTCTCATCAATGATCAAGCTATCATGTTTTCTAATAATTTTTTTCAAGATTTTGGTAATAATACCTACTTTGGCGTTCTCTTTGTTGCAGGGTTATATTTGGGATGCTAATAGCTCTGCCTATAACACTAGTTTAATACATCTTGCTGGGACTTCGAAGCTGATCGATCGAGGAACTGAAACTGTACGTGTTAGAGAAATAGTTAATATATACAAGCTAGTACTTACCCTTTTGGAATTGGGAGGTTTTTATTTTCCTATCTAACAGACGAACGAAATCGAATCTCAGTAGTTTATAGAAGAGAAGAAAGGAGGAAACAAATTGGGGAGAGAGAGAAGATCAACGATATTGAAGCTGGGGCTCTTAACTTTTGTCGACATTTTGCCGTTCTTGTTTTTGGAAAAAAATTATAATGACCATGTGCTCCGGCTTTTGTTCCTTTGACGAAGCTTGTTTTTGGTTGCAGATACCTCTACGTTTTACTTCCTTTTTGAAGGTCAAAAGAGGATTTCGATTGGAATCTCTGTGCAAGAAAGTCCATCACATTTGCTTTTTTCTAGTGAAAAACGTGTGCGCATGGCGAGCGTCCTCGGTTGAACCTGCTGTCCCTCGCGCTTTAAATTTTGACCTATCTGGATTTTTGTACAAATAATTTAGGTAAAGGCATATTGAAAACGTCGGAGATCAGCTATATTCCTTTAGTTAGGCTTGTGGGAAATTAATGGCTGTCAATTCAGATAAGATATACAAGGTATATAGCATAAGTTGCCTAATTTTTAGGTCGGCCCATAAACGATTCAACAGCAACAGATCAGGGTTCATTGCAGTCAAGTTTGTTTTGATCTCTTTGTGCTCGTGAATTCAAAGTAGTTCCAAACGATGTTTGCAAGTTTTCTGAACAACTATGGGCTAATATGAAATTGTAGATTCACTTCATGATCTCAGTGCATGAAATGGTTTGAATCCCTCAAAAGCCGCATTTTCAGGGGAAAATGCCACTATACGTGGGGGACATGAGTCGCATTTTGGGTCTGCCCTTGGGGTTACAGTCATGAATGTACATGCACTCAGCAGTTCATGGCGGTCGTGATTACATACTTAAAAGGCCGTGTCTTATAAGCAGACAAGAATTGCCTATTTTGACTGTAGTACGTATTTTTTCAGCAATCTTCTGCTAAACGATCTTGGGATGATATTGCTCATGCATCGTTTCACACCAAATCTATGAAGGAAACCATGTGCATGCCTTAAAGGCCTTAATTTGACAAATGCAAAAGAACAGCCTTGGCATTCAAATGTAAGATCTGGCATTGGCCCACTTAAGATTTCGCAATAATATATGACGTACGACATTTTTTTGTAACAGGATATACATGATAATTATCAGTGACATGTTATATATAGTAATTCAGAAGATATATAGTCATGTTCTAAACAGGTACGAGCTGTCATGAGTACTGCAAATGTCCATTAATTTTGACAGAAATATTGCTGTACAATATATAAGAGCTAGATTTACAAGCATTAATTCTGATCGATCTTGTAGTAATTCCAATCATAACTGCATGGGAATTAATTTCTTACCCGGGGTTAAATGCGGGTGATCAGGGTGACAGTTATGCATTACCACATTTGATCTGGTTCCTGAATTAATCATGAGTTGCCTGCATGGGACATATAAAGTACCGTCCTACTTTCGGTGAAAATTCTTATTTTTTATGAGAAACTATTGCTTAGTTTTCTTTACAAACTTCTGATCATGAATTCGAAACAAACGGCATTTTAATATTATATTCATTTTTAAGTCCTAATTATATGACATGATCATATGATAATTATTAGTTATAAGATCTTAACATGAGAACGGGCGATATTTTTAAAAAAAATGGACAAATTATAAAATGAGTTGTAATTTAATTAGGTGACAACTTTAATTATATATTTTATTACAAATTACTATTTTTTTTTATCTTAAATTACTGTTATAAAATCTGTTATATATATTATATATATTTGCATAACATTTATTATGATATATAACAAATATTTAATTATCATAATAAGTTAATAACCACTTATTTGTAGAAAAGTATTTAGAACTCAAAAAATATATATATATATATATTCATGCATGGTACGTGATATTTAGAAGGAGAAGAAGCTACATCTCGCGAGAAATTTCCTCGACTTTATTCCACGACAACATTATTGAATCAACGCAGAAAAAGGGCCCAAAGGAACCAAAAATTCTTTGATAAAAACCCTAAAGAGTAAAGACAAAACGCCACCACCGAAAGCTTCCAACACTTCCTTAATTTCACTCACTCACTCCAATCATAACTTCAACGCATATCGCCCAGCAACATGCTTCAACCGGAAAACCAAGACCTCTACCGGTTCTTCACCGGCAACGGCGCCTTCATCAACGTTGGAGTGCCATACGGTTTCCCTGCAAACTGTGATGATCATCAGTTTCCTGCCGGGATGCAAAGCTTCTGTAGTACTTCCAGCTCGTATTATCCCAGCTTGGAGGTGTCGGCTTTATTAAATTCGCCACCGCAGGATAGAGCACTTGCCGCCCTGAAGAATCATAAAGAGGCTGAGAAGAGGAGGAGAGAGAGAATCAACTCCCATCTAGATAAACTGAGGAGTCTTCTTCCTTGTAATTCTAAGGTGAGGCGCCTGCGCATATAATATGAACGTAAATTCTTTCTTTGAGAATGTTGGGTTTATGACTTTGATGTTTGGGAAGGATTTTTTTTTTTCAGGTCGTGAGTTAGTGAGAGGTACGAGCTAACAATACGTGTTTCCAATTCGATTTTTCTTTTAATGCTTCTTTTCTTTTTTCTGAAAATTATGAGCTTGAAGGGTCCCAATTTGCTTTGCTCAAGATAAGATTCTCATCATGTTCATGTGTTTTGTGCTTTGTTGACTGTTTGGTTAGCAAGAAAAAGTAAATAAAGAAACAGATGGCGATGTTGGACTTTTCATTATCTAATTTGACCGCAAAAGGCCGACTTCACTTAGGCAAAGAGTACTGTCATTATGAGTTGACATGATCTACGACCTTAAATTCTTCTTCAACTTGTTCATTCCTTTATTTTCCTTTTGGTCTTTGTGGTGTGGGATTAAGCGTTATGAAACAATGATCTAGAGTTTTGTTTTCGTTTATATTTCTAGGCAACCAAACTGAGCTTAATTTGGGATTCTCCGCTGCATTAGAAGAAGAAAATATTAGTTAATAACCCATTCATTTTATGAACTTAGATTCCGAAATCTTGGATTCATAAAATTCTTTCGGAAGTTTTGAATGTTCAAACTGTACTGAATACAGAATCTGAAAAGAGATGAGGAATCAAAAGCTTTTATAGCTTCTAGGGTTAGAGAGCGACTTTAATTGGGAAAGTTGTCCAGCTTTTCAGAATAGGGTTTTCTGACCCCTCCTCCCTCTTCTTCTTTTTCTTTTATCTTCTCAGACAGACAAAGCTTCATTACTGGCAAAGGTGGTCGAACGTGTTAAAGAGCTGAAAGAACAGACGTCACAAATCACGGAACTGGAAACCTTCCCTTCCGAAACTGATGAAATCACCGTACTCTCTGGTGACCACAGTGATGGCAGGTTAATATTCAAAGCCTCGTTGTGTTGTGAAGACCGCACCGACTTGATGCCAGACCTTATCGAGATTCTAAAATCTCTTCATTTGACAACTCTAAGAGCAGAAATGGCCACTCTCGGCGGAAGAATTCGAAATGTTCTTATTGTCGCCGCGGATAAAGATCACAGCATTGAATCAGTACATTTCTTGCAAAATGCCTTGAAATCTTTGCTCGAGCGTTCAAATTCTAGTGATAAGTCCAAAAGGCGACGCACATTAGACCGCAAAATAGTTATGTAACTGTGATTGCACGATCGTACTCCATTTCATGGTTTTGTCATTGGTTTTTGCATTTAATATACGATAAGTACTATAACTATGAGTAGATTTCAAGAAATAAATATACCAGCTGACGTGATTTTATATTATACGTTAGATCTATTTTATAATAAAAATAAATTAATTTATAATCTAACATATCATATAAAGTCATGTCTGATTGTGTATTTATTTTTATAGAATCTTTTTTGTAGTTAAAACATTTCTCTTAGGTATGTTATCTTCGGTGAGCTATCTCATGATGGGTTTACTCAATTGTTTCAACCCATAAATTTTTTTTTCTTTAACAAATTATAGGCATGTGTGTGACTTTATATAGATCGGTGAGGTTTAACTGTTTAAGACCTCATAATTATCTAGTGCATGTAACAACAATATTGGTTTTGTAGAAAAGGTGGAAGAGTCTGTATTAGTACGTACGAGATGTATGACGATTGGATCTGTATAGAAGATTTGCTTCTGTAAGTTTCCAAGCTCAATATGATCGATACTATTATTATTATTTTCTCTCATATTCTTGAGCAGTGGATATATACTATACTTGAACAGTTGGCCAGCCAGGATAGTTTTTATCTTATCTTCGTTGAACATATGAATCTCATAATTTAAGTATAAACTTATCTAGAATTTGAAAGCATTTTTTATGTAATAAAAATGTATTTAAATTCATTTTTTCTTAAAATGAATTTTAGAGATTTGATATATATTAGTTATTATTCATTCTTACACTTCATATTTTATTTTATTTTTTTCATAAAATATTGAGTGTATACGGTGAATAATGACCGAAGAGAAATAATTATTCGATCGTTCATCTGAACTTCAAAAGAGCAAGGACAGTTTATGACCTCATTCCGTCCGGATCACTTGAACAGCTGCTTTGCTAGTTTCATTTGTTGGGATCTGTCTCTATCGATTGTGTAATGAGTTGGGGTCAGTTTATAAGTGTGAAAGTCCCTCTAGAGGGTTCAAGACCATCCAATATTGATTTCAAAACTCAAGTTTATCAATAGTTTCAGACCGAACAATCTACGGAAAAACGAGTGCTCCAACCTGCCCGAGANTTTTTTTTTTTTTTTTTTAAAGCAAGAGGAGAAGACATTTTGCAGTTTTGGATCGAGGATCCGGGTGGACCTTTTGTCGGGGGACGTGCTCTCAATCTCTGCCAAAAAGAAAAAACCCTCTGGGCTTTTTTTTGTGTGTAAGTTCAAAGTTGCAGTGGGTGGTCCTATCCGATTCTGCACTATCCTTCCTATGTATGATCCATCTGCGACTTCCTCGATCTCTCTTTTGACCAATCATTACTCCCACTCTCCATAAATATATATATATATAATATTATTTTCTGCTGTATAGTTAGTATTTGCTGATATGCATTATATCGTCACCACCTTGTGCTTCTAACTGCTAACTTTAAGCTACTTTAAAATTCATGACTATTGTGCATTCATATGTAATAGATCAGACGGAAAGTCAAAGAAAAACGAGATCTCAAAATCCTTCAAGATTTACCCACTAAAAAAATGTTTGATTTATATACTGATTTTGTTTAACATGATTCTTAAAATTCTAAGCTATTATATTAAATCATGTCATTGTGTAAACTTTATTTTGTAAGATATTTGTGTAGACCTAACCGTTCTTGTTAAAATAGAAAAGACCACTGTGTCTAAAAGCATGATATTTTATTTGGAAATGACTCGGTCACATGTAGAAGTGTAAAAAAAATCGAAAAAATCGGTTGAATCGACCAAACCGGACCAAATTGGTTGGTTCGGCCAAATACTCATTCATAAGAATCGAAACCCGTTTAGTACCAGTTTTTAAAATATGAAAATCAATTTGAACTGGACTTATATATATTTTTAATTTTTTTATATATATATGCAGTTTATATTATATTATATACTAAGTTTCCAATTAACATAATACGAAATTTTAATCTTATAAGTTTTAATATAATATATAAATTTTAATCTTATAAGTTTTAATATAATATATAAATTTTAATATCATAATATAAAATTAATATAACATGAAATTTTAATTTTAAACATTAACATTAATATTAAGTTACTTTTGATATATATATATCAATATCAAGGGCAAATACATTTTTGGCAAACATTATGAAGTGTTAGGTAGAAATTCGAGGAGCTGGCTCTCAAATCTTAAGTTATGTAGTCATACGTGTAAATGGTAAACTTAAAAGACAAGACTTGATCTAAATCAGAAAAATTGAAAATTTCAAATTCGAGAATGAATCGGTCTGTCTCGATTCTTAAATTTTCAGAATTAGTGCATATCGTTTTAATTTTAAAAGTTGTCTAAAACTGGATTGGTTACACATTTAGGTTGTGTTTAGATATTGAGATGAGTTCAGCTAAGTTGAATTCTTTATGAATGGTAGTAACTTGAGTAGTAGATGAAGTTATGTAGAACCCATCTAAACTGAGTTTAAACTGTGTTTGGATGTTAATATGAGTTTAGTACTTTTTATGAGAAATTGAAAAGGTTGTAGATCTCAAATATAAAAATATTTTAAGTTAAAAAAAATTATAGGTTTAACGTGTAAGAAAGTTTTGAGTTGGAATAAATTTAATAATTTAAAAATTAAGTATTTAAAATTAGACTAAATTTAATTAAGTTCAATTGAATTTGAAAACCAAATGCAGCCTAATCGCACGGGAACAATATCCGCGCAATATTCACGCGTCAGAGGATATTTGAACAGAAACTGGTATGAGTTAGGCCCCGCTTGGATACACAGATGAGATGAGATGTTTTGAATAGTAGTTGAATAAAATATTAGTAGAATATATTTTTTAGTATTATTTTTATGCTGAAATTTGAAAAAGTTGAATTGTTTATTATATTTTTATATAGAGATTTGAAAAAATTGTAATGATTGAGATGAGATGAGATCAGATGAGATAGTGATTTTGTGTAAACAAACAGGACCTTAATGTGCATGCAATTGGTGTTAAGAATCCCTCTGCGAGTGAGGCAGTCGATGTGCATACGCAGGGGCCCTCGTGGTTGTCTTCTTCTGTACAGCCCATTTATGTGGGCCAGAGCTGTTGCCTAAAAGATGCGTGGCCCAATCTCTGCTGGTAGCATGAGAAGGGGGTGTACGGCGTACCTACACAAAGGCCCAAGATAAGCAGCCTCCCCACCATTGCCAATGCCATCCATCTAGGCAATTGTTCTTACTTCTTACCTTCTCCTCCAACAATATTCTGTAGAAACATTTAGCTCATTATTAATCCATAAATATAATCAATACTACATTATTAAATATGTTTATATATGTTATATAAAAATATAATTTATTTCACTTATCAGTTTTTTCTATTTTTTGAAATATTTTTGTAAATAAATTATTTTATATCATCATGGTATTTTATTTACACAAAATTTTAAAAAACTTTTAAATATATATAATGTAACAAAGCAAGTGTAGTTTGTCTTGTTTGTCTCGGAGTTTCTTGCTGCCTTTATACGAGCTCTCTTTGTTTTCTTTTGAATTGTTGTAATCTTCCGGGCCCCAACAAAAGTACTGATAAAATAACAGCTTTTTATAATAAAAGTATTTACCCAAAAAAATATAACAGTTATTTATGATAAAAAAAAAAAAATGTCCAAAGAATTTGAAAGAAAGGTGGTTGGGGAATAATACAATTAAACAAGTGAACAAGAAAGTTGCATTTTGGGGGTGGGGTGAGTACTGTTGTGGAATCTCTAATCCCCATGAAAGTCCGTCCAACAGAGCATAATCTTTTGAACAAGGACTTGTCAGAGAAGCAACCTTACCGATGCTTGACACGTGTCACTGAGATTGTTCCCTCTTATATAAAAAGATTAAAAAAAATAAAAAACAAAAACAACATTCACGTTTTCTTATAGATATCTACTATTTACAGTTATTTTTACATATTTTTTTTTAATGTATTCTATTAATATGATTAGTTAAAATAATTATTTTATATTAAAAGAATGATGCAGTCAATCACATTAAATAGAATATATAAAAAATATATAAAAAGTGAATATAGGTAGAGTTTTTGTTTCTTACAAGGTAACCCAATTGTGAGTTGTGTTGTGACAAATCCAATGATGATCAAAGAAGCTTGAATAATGTCTGTCTGTCCCTTTCCCTTTCCTTCCCTCTGGTCAGAGCATTTTTGAAGGAATGGAAACTGGGTTTTGTTGGGTCGCCCAGCAAAATCATAATGAAGATAAAAAGTGGGGACTAAAGAATTATGATTATGCACATAATGATGATGACGTTTCTGATCAAGGCATTACTGTTTGGCCACAACTAAAAATTAATATTGGGAAAATATTGGGCACAAGTAGATAATTATGGTGATTAGTCATGACTGAAGAATTGCCATTGGATTCTCCTTATGATCAACTGGGTTTTAACAAACATATTTGACCTAAGATGGCTAGCTAGCCATCTACAAGTGTCTTCTTGGTCAAAGGCATTGCTCAGAGACTCGGAGGCTTGCTTGGAAACCATCTGTAACCCATGTTCTTGCATGTTCATTTGCAATTTTTAATGCACACCAACTCTCTCTCTCTCTCTCTCTCTCTCTCTCTCTCTCATGTCTATGGTGGAAGAACACACAAACTTTCATTGTCTAATAGCTTTATTCTATGGAAAAAAAGAAGGGGTGGAGAGGAGGGCATCAGGGAATGAGAATTTGTTTTCTTTTCATTACATGCTATTGCACAAAGTTCCACTCTGCAATAAAGTAAGCATCATTGTAGTCCTTGTTTTACCTTTCCCTAAATTTAGGGCATCATCTGCATATAGTGGACTGAAAAAGAGCTTACCAAATCTATTTCATATTGATCTTATGTACAGAGATTCTGACTCTGACCCCCTTTTAAAAAATCATAAATAAAATTCAGCAAGTTTAAGTAAATTTTTTTCTCAAGAAAAATGATTCGAACCATAAAGGCTGCTGCATGAATGGATTGGTGAAAGATTGGAATAAGCATTTGATATATAATATGCTTCACTTACACTCTTACCAATCAATTAATTAATTTCATGCATAAAGATCGGGAAGTGATAGCTAATTAGGTATAAATAAATAATCACATGTTGATTGCCTAAAACTCCTGCTGTTGAAGCCATGGTTTGCGGATGAGAAGCATTCAAAGAGGATTGAAAAGTCACAGCTGTATGCAATATGCATGCCTCTACAATAAAGATTAAAGAGGGCACACAAAAAAGAAAAAAAAAAAAAAAAGCGAGAGAGAGAGAGAGAGGATTCTCTTGGATGGGGGAAAAATGAAAATCACGACCAAATGTTTCTTCTTCTTTTTCACTTTTTTTCCCTCCTTCAGTTTTCTTTTCATGGGTAAGCATAGTCAAACCAGACGATTCAAATATTGAAGAAACTCGAAAGTCCCAACTGAAATGACAAGCGAGCTCCATTGTCACGAGGATGCATGGCCATTCAAAAGACAATTTAGCACGCAACATGTTTTATAATTTATATATATATATATAATGAATCTGATTAAGTACTATACCTGTATACCATCCATCTCCGTCCGAATTGAAATAAGAAAGTATTTCCAATCTCCATCCATTATTCCAGACTTTAACTTCCCCGAAAATGATGGTTTATAGATGCTAGAATTTAGGGGAAGACGTTGTACGTGTGTATAATATTTTGCCTTTTCAAAATATCACCTATTTTTTTTAATAAACTACTTAAACTAATTATAACTAACATCTTGAGATAATTATCAGATTTTGAAAATTTTATCTCTTTGATTAATATCTGGCCATTAAAGGGCACGTTTTGATACAGAAATTATCTTATCTTATCGTTATAAAATTTTTAAATTCTCACATAAAATATAATAAACAATTTAATTTTTTTAAATCTCAAAATAATAATAATATTAAAAAATAATATTCTAACAATATTTTATTCAACTAATCTAAAACCATCTCATATCAATTCACTATTCAAACTAATCCTAAATTAGTCATCTTTTTTTATTTTTCATTGATTCGATGATCATGGTAGTTTAGAGTGCAAATGATAAAAAAAAGGTGGGCATTCGAAGGCATAATAATTCATGTTTAGAATTTTATATTTTTTGGTTTTTCTAAGCAAACGTTAATCATTGACATGAGTTTGATTAAATTCCGGCATAAGTATTACCCATATTATAAGTAATTAGTACCCATATTATCCACATTCTAAAAGCCGGCCTCCAATCCTCCTATCTTTAACTTAAGAAGAAATGTTGCATGCAGGTGATGTGATCCTATTCTTCACAAATTTTCCTTTATTCTTTTGATGCGTGCATATTCGCGATAGAACTCACAAAAATACGATCTTTACAAGAGTAGTTATGCATTGTCCAATAGCGTCACATTAGAATGGGTGAATATACTCAAACAATGCTGTTTTCTTTCAAGAACAAACATAGTAGGTAAGCATATTGACATACCCAAAACTTAAAATGTTTTGTGAAGAAAACGACAAGAGAAATGAGAGAGATTTCTATGTTTTCAAGGCAATGGATGAGACCAAACACAAGAGACACATCCCACCACAAACCCAAGCGATATTAGTTATTAAAACCAAGAGACATAATTTCGCTCAAGTTTTCAACTATCAATAGTTCTGATCTGAATGAACGGGTATCGTTTAGATTCAGATTTTGAGATAAGTTGAGATGATTTTAAATTAATTGACTAAAATATTATTAGAATATTATTAAATAAGATGAGTTGAGGCGAATTTCGAATTCTACAGCATGCATGCATGCACGCACAGGTCACCTACCACAAAAATGTTATAGCCCATTGGTTGTCATAGACACGATGACACGCCCTTTTGTTTTGAATTAATACAGAACGCAGACATATTATGTATAGAAAAGTATGATTTTCTTTTAATCATCAAAACCGTATTAATCAAATCAAGTCTTCCATTCAAGTGGCATGAATCCGATTGGTGGGAGTGTGTTACCCACTGAGATTAGGAATAAAGCTATACTTTAAATGCTTGTCAATGACACCTGACTCTTTATTTTCGAACACGAAAGTAGATGCACCTACTTTTGTGCAAAAGCCCACAAAAATTAATGGGATCATACCCTACAAATTAAGGGCACATGAGTACCTCGCCGATTAGATTTCCATGTGTAGGCACAAAAAGCACAAGTTCAACAAGCACCTCCGTCTGACCATCTCTATGCCTAGAAAAGAAAAGGGTGACCTATTATTACCTAGTACCTACCTCCAATTACACTGTCTATAAAGGGGATAATTGGGTTTTTGTTAAAAAACAAGCCATGAAAAGCGAAAAAAAAAAAAAAATAGAAGAAGAAGAAGAAAGAAAGAAAGAAAGAAAATAAGAAAATAATAATAAAATTATAAAATTATAAAAAAAAAATTATCAAATACTATTCATCATTTTACATTTAAATTTTATGAAAAACTTTTATATATCCTATAAAAAATATCACACATCTTGTAACAATTAAAGAAAGAAAGAAAGAAAGAAAATAAGAATATAATAATAAAATTATAAAAAAAAATTATCAAATACTATCCATCATTTCACATTTAAATTTTATGAAAAACTTTTATATATCCTATAAAAAACATCACACATCTTGTAAAAAATTATAAATATAAAATGTGGGAATGAAAAATAATTGATGTATATTAAATCTCATAAAACAATTAAAAAGACAGAAGATTTCAAAGCCCAACAGGCTGGTCAAAGCTCAAATACACACATAGGCAAGGTTGGCTCAGTTTCTCGACTTCTTACAAGTTACAATGGTAGCAAATAATGGAAATGCAAATACATCTATCCTTTCTTTCTTTAGTTTTTATTGGGATCAATAAGGACAGGCTGGAAGGATCCAAAGGCAACCCCACTTCCATAGTTCCATTATTAGCAGGGAAGAACAGGCTCATCCAGCCTCTAATAAAGTTGATATTTTCCGCAAACAAAACCAGGAGCAAGAAAAAAGGAAAGGAAAAACATAAAATAGCTTACAAAAAGAGAGAAAAAGGAGGTTTGGGGGTTTGTTCTTTTTCTTCTTTCCTTGCAGTCTCTGTTAAGCATCTCTGCTCACCTCTCTCTCTCTCTCTCTCTCTCTCTCTGAGAATTTTTTACTGGGTTTTTTCGGTTTGGTTTTCTACCATCATTTCCTCCTCTTATAACTTCTTGTTTTGGTCAGTCTTCATGGTGTTTCCCCTCTTGCATTGTTTTGTTTGTTTTAGCCGAAAAAGTTAAGTGCTTTTCTTATTAATTTCCCTTACTGGGTTTCTCTTTTTCCCTGTAGAATTTGGTCTTCTGGAAATTCACGTGCTGATCCTTTCTGGGTCGTATGATCATATCCTCTAGCTCGAATATAAATTTCTCTACCAATTTTTTGAGCTTCAAATTTCTGAATTTCGTTTCCCAGACTTTCACTACTGCTCTAGATTTCATTACTTTCTACAGTTCGTTTCCCGGTCACAAACATTAAACTTTTGTCGATTTCTCGGCAATTCTCGTTCTTTATTTACCTGGGATTCTGATTCCATGGGACTCTGTCATGGGAAACCCATTGACCACCCACAAACCAAACCCGAGAACTTAGTAATTCCCGGCGAAAACGAGCCAGTGCCGCATTCTCAGACTGTTAAGCCCTCAAAATTCCCATTCTACAGTCCAAGTCCCCTGCCCAGTCTCTTCAAGAGTTCCCCAGCCAATTCGAGCGTTAGTTCAACTCCTCTGCGCATTTTTAAGCGCCCATTTCCGCCTCCTTCCCCGGCAAAGCACATTCGGGCATTGCTCGCCCGTAGGCACGGCTCGGTTAAGCCAAATGAGGCCTCAATCCCGGAAGGAAACGAGTGTGACATTGGGCTGGATAAGAATTTCGGATTCTCGAAGCAGTTTGTGGCTCATTATGAGCTTGGAGAAGAGGTAGGGCGCGGGCATTTCGGTTATACTTGCTCGGCTACGGCTAAGAAAGGGAGCTTGAAGGGTCAGGATATGGCTGTCAAGGTCATTCCGAAATCAAAGGTCTGGTTTCTATCACTCTGTTCTCGTTTGATCACTCTTTATGATTCTGTACATTTGTTTAAGTAGATATGTTAAAATGAATGTCATTAGGGAATTCCTTTTAAGTTTGGGTTTCTTATGTTTATCTAGGGAAGAAGTTTGTTGAGGATTGTTTGAGATTAATATCCCGCTGGGATTGTTCTGGGCGCGTTCTTATACAAATGGCTTCTTTAGGTTGTTTTAGTTCTTCTGGTGAAATAAAAGGGGAACCTTGTTAACTTTGCATACGTCAGTGCATGCTATCATACTAGGTGTCTCAAAAGCAGTGTTTATATTTATAAAGATTTTACGTTTGAATTTTGTAGTGATCACAGTATATTTTTATCTATTTCATTGTGACATAACCATTTATGTTTATATGCTTGATTTGAAAGTGATTGACTGTTGATACAAATATGATGGAGCTCAATGCTTTCTGTTTGTTGAAGACCATTAGATATGTTGTTTGTTTTGGGTAAACCTTATGAAAAGATGTCCTTTATTGTCACACAGTATCATTTCATGCAAAATTATAATAATTTTCTCTACGATCGGTAAGTTCACTTCCATACTGGAAAAGTACCTTTAAAGGACCCATATTGCTTGCTCAATATGAGACATAAGTGCAAGGATAGAAATTATTGATAATTGTTATTGTCCGCTTGGCTATGGACCATGGGAACAAATGAATGATTGTTGCGTAATTATGAAAAGGATGGTATTTTGGCAGATGACCACAGCAATTGCTATAGAGGACGTACGAAGAGAAGTGAAGATATTACGAGCACTAACAGGACATAAGAACCTTGTTCAGTTCTATGATGCCTATGAAGATGAAGACAATGTTTATGTAGTGATGGAGTAAGTTTAGAAAGCTTCAATACAGATAAATCAGGATTTCTGGGGGTGCATGTTATTAGTATGTTGTTCTTTCAGCTTTCCTGTTATACATTTTAGCATACCATTTACTCCTAAAATGTTGATATGAATTGAATAATTATTTTTAGTTCTCATATTGGTCTTGATGAAAGCTACAACTGAACTTTGAAATTCTCAAGCCAATCATTTTCTTTTATATGTTATGTTCTTCAGGTTGTGCAAAGGAGGTGAACTGTTAGATAGGATACTTTCAAGGTACCCATATTGTACATACTTTTTTCCCCATTTATAACATGAAGTGGGAAAAATATATGCCATCTCTGCCTGGTTTATGAAATTTTGATCAGCTAAATTTCATTTGTGTTCACTAGGGGTGGAAAATACTCAGAAGATGATGCAAAAGTGGTTATGGTTCAGATTTTAAGTGTGGTTGCCTATTGTCACCTCCAAGGCGTGGTTCACCGTGACCTCAAGCCAGAGGTAATTGATAAAAAGATTGAGTAATAATTTTTGGGTGATTCAGTTGTTAAAAAACCTCCTGATAATATTTCCTCCTCCAGGAGCATTTAGACACTAAAATGAAAAAGAAGCAAAACAAGGAGGGAGGGGGAGAGATCCTTTTTGGAGTTTTCTCTGCAACATATGCTTAAACTCCTTGGTTTCATATTTTGTCTTATATGTCACCGAACATAGTGACACACCTTGACTATAGCACTGAACAATTTCTTTAGTTCCGGCATTGATGTGGATGATCTTTTATCTTTGGAATCATCATTCATTCTTTATGTTATAGGTGGGTTTTCATTTTGTGCATTTCATTATCATGTTTCCTCTTTTCTGAATGTGTTTTTCTCTACTTCAGAATTTCCTCTATACTTCTAAGGATGAAAATTCTCCGCTTAAAGCCATTGACTTTGGACTCTCCGACTATGTAAAGCCAGGTCAGGACTACTACTTGAGATTTATCTCTCTGATCACATTTAAAAAGGTGAGTTGTGGTCCAACAATTAGAGTTTTATGCAGATGAAAGGTTGAACGACATTGTAGGAAGTGCTTATTATGTGGCTCCTGAAGTTTTACATAGATCGTATGGGACAGAAGCTGACATGTGGAGTATTGGCGTAATTGCTTATATTCTTTTATGTGGAAGCCGGCCCTTTTGGGCCCGAACAGAATCCGGCATCTTCCGAGCTGTGCTCAAGGCAGATCCAAGCTTTGATGAAGCCCCTTGGCCTTCTTTGTCTTCTGATGCAATAGACTTTGTGAAGAGGCTGTTGAACAAGGATTATCGTAAGAGATTAACTGCTGCACAGGCTCTAAGTAAGTTACTGAAGCTATCTAATTTGCTATCATGATTTTTTTATCCTCCATGGGATTACAGTGCTAGAATTAATCACATACATCGCTGCATTTGTGATGGACATAAAACTGACACATGCATATAAACATATGAAACGGGATAGATGTAAGGGTAAAATTGCATATGTTAGAATGTTGGTGTCACTCCCCTCCTACCATCAAAGATAAAGAATCCCGGGGGCGCTCATTTGAAAAGGAGTGTGCTTGTAACTCCAGCGGGGAACTCGAATCAACTACACAGGCTGCCTTATTATGATAGGGATGGAACCAAATATTTACATACATGATTTTTTTTTTGTGCTTTTCTCTTAGATTTTATGCCCCTTATTGTCTTATAATTAGGTTCTAGTGTATAACTCAAATAACCTCCAATCTAATGCTTTCTGTTGATCCTGAGGTTAACAATCATTACAGTGAATTCTCCTGTGTTTTAAACTCAAATAAGAAGAATATTTTCTCATTCAAAAATTTCCCTGGTTAAAGATAAAAGGTCACAAAGGCCATGGGAGGCTGTTATCTTGAGCGTACTTCTTTCACATTCTTCAAGTCCATGGTCTTCTTGTAAAGTTCTGTTTCTCTGCCCAAATTTTATCTAGGTCATCCATGGCTGGCCAATCAACATGATGTCAAGATACCATTGGATATGATAGTGTACAAGCTCGTTAAAGCTTATGTATGCTCATCTTCTCTACGCAAATCAGCATTGGGGGTATGTAATCTTATAGAGTTGATTTTTGTTTTGCTCTTTTCATTTATTGTTGTTTTTTTTGGTCCAATGATTTTTTTCCGGCATTGTATGTCTTAAATTCACCTGTGGAAAATTCTTTGCAATCTAGCAATGTAGTGGTTTTGGTTGTGTGATTAGCATGCTTTACAGTTCTCTTTTTGTTTTGTCAATAGCTTCCAAGTGAAGGCAACCTATTGTGCCCATGAAAAAAAAAAGGCCCATAAAAAGAAGGCAGACTATTTATAAGAGGTCCAAGAAGACAGACCTTAAGTACTGGTATTTATGGCTGATTAAAATGAACGCACCAGCCTGTATTATAAGCTATTCTGAAACTATTAAAATTAAAAGTTTTATGTGTATCAGTTTTATATCCTGATTTAAATCTAACTCATTCACTATATGATTTTGTTGAGGTTAGGCCATCTTGGAAAGTCTCCTTAGCCGGCCTGATTATATCATAGGTTTGAGAGTAAATCAGATTTTGGCCTGCTTCCAAAACTACCCAACCAGCAGCTCTCTAATGTGCTCAAGAAACCCAAACTTCACTTGATGGTTTGTCAGGGTTGACTTAGAATGAGCATGCCAGCCTGTTTATCTTATATGCTTTAAGCTTCTAAGGTTCATCAGAAGAAAAAAGTATATGTCATTGAATGGATAGACCTAACAAATATATTTTAAGACTGGCCAGGACCACCTAAAACATAACTGCCATCCTAACCAATTAATTTCCGACCAATACAGCGACCCCCCCTTCCTTTCAGAAAAAGGATAAGTACAACCCAGAAATGATAATGGAAGAAGAATTTCTAGAAGAGCTGACAATTTGAGTAGAATTCACGGGGAATTTGTGATTCAATCATATACCTTACTCTGGAGCAACAGATAGATTAGTACCACCTGCTAAGTATTCTTAATATATGTGTAATGTTCTTAATTTGGATATTGGACATTTTAGGCAGTAATCTGTGAATTTTTGCTATTCTGACAGGCTCTTGCAAAGACATTAACTGCAGCTCAGCTAGCTTATCTGCAGGAGCAATTCACACTAATAGGGCCCAACAAAAGTGGATTTATCTCCATGCCAAACTTTAAGACGGTCAGCACTTCTTTCTAACCTTCTCGCTTCCTATTTTAATATCCGCTGGAAGCATTATAAATATAGGTGGATTTAGCAGGGTGCAATGAAGAACTCCACCGATGCAATGAAGGATTCACGGGCCCTAGATTATGCCAACATGGTAATGCTGCCAAAATTTATAATTATGTTTGTTATAGCTGAATACGATACTAAACAAATTGATAGAAAAACATGATCATAAGGGTAGCAGCTGATTGTGTGAGGGTGCATGTTGCAGGTTAGTTCTATTCAATACAGAAAATTGGACTTTGAAGAATTTTGTGCGGCTGCCATAAGTGTGCATCAGCTGGAAGGAATGGAGAGCTGGGAACAACATGCAAGGCGTGCATATGAGCTGTTTGAGAAGGATGGGAACAGACCAATTATGATAGAAGAGCTTGCCTCTGTACTCTCTCTCTCTCTCTCTCTCTCTCTCTCTCTC